>DWAJ01003453.1:0-14786 GCA_018238005.1 Eurema mandarina
GTTCGAATAAAAAAATTCTTTTTTTATTGAATTGACAATTTATCGAGGAAGGCTTCAGGCTACATAACATCACGCTGCGACGAATAGGGGCGAAGATATAATGGAAAATGTGGAAAAAACATTTTTGAGGGCTTCCTTTGCGTGCGCTGCGAAAACGGTTCAAGATACAAAAATAATATGTATGAAAGAATTATTCCTCTAAATGATCTAAAAAAAAGTCCGCGACACTATATGTCTATCTTCTAAGATTGACTCACTATAACATAATAATAGAAATAGATCCGACGGGGACGTGTCGCGAGCGACAGCTAGTTTATTATATTATATTATAATGGTAGTGTCTGACCGCCGGCGCCGCAGCGCAGCAGCTTGTGGAAGTCCTGCGCGCAGAGCGGCGCGAGCGAGCGCAGGTCGGACATCTTGGCGTCGTACGAGCACAGCGGCGCGCACACGCCCGCCACCTGCACGCGCGCGCAGCACGCGCTCACGTTGTACGCGCCCGCCGAAGCCGCCTCCTCCTCCGCCGCCTGCCGGACCCCAGACACCATACACCAGACATTTAGTTCATTCAAATATTCCATACCAAATAAATTATAATTGATAAAAACTAGAAAATTACAGGGAATAGGCGACTTCTTAGTGAAATTCCGGACTTGCACCCTGATTTTCAGTCGTCGCTTTACCATCTTCATCAACTGTGCATTATTATGACTCAACTCTACCCAAAACATATCTAAAAGTTTTGCTGAGACTCAGACGTAACAAATTTTACTTGTTAAGTCAAAGTCAAACTTTTTTTGCCTAGGCTACATAGAGTAAAAATTTGAATCGTCAAGGTATTACAAAACAAAAGATTTACCAACAAGAAATTATATTATTGTTGTAATCTGGAATTAAACACCAAGATACGAGATTTATGTAGAATAAAAACTTAGATTATAATCACAAAACTCACCACACTCTGAGTTCTGAATATCAGTCTGGGAGAGGGTTCTCCTACGCCGTGCTCGTTGACCGCTTCCACGTAGATTTCATAATCCGTGTTTGACTCTAAATCTTCTAGGATGAATGGTGATTGAACCTGTATATAAAAAGTCTCATTTATAATTATGCAAAATTTTACTTAATTAAGCTTTACTAATCCAAATCCCCCATTTTCTCAGGAAACTTCAAAACACTTGATGACAAAACTAAAAAGTTATAAGCAATTCAGTTTTTGTATGATGGTTCATTGTACAATAAATTCTCCAAGTACTCCTAATTGTTATATTCTTAGGCCAGCAACCCACTTCATTTTGCGAGCGATTTGATTATCTCCCATCAGAAGTCATCGGATGAAGTGGGGAGACGAGCTGCAGTGCTGCCCGGAACTTTGTCCTTAGTCAGTTCCAGGCAGGGGTGCACAGTGCACCCACTAACAACTCACCCGCTCCACGGCCCTGTAGTCGTCGTCGAGCTGCAGCGCCCGGTAGTGCAGGTTGTAGTACTGCACCGTGTCGGGCAGCGCGGCGGGCGGCGCCCAGTGCGCCACGGCGTAGTCCGTGTCGATGTTGGTGAGGTGCAGGCGCGAAGGCGCGCCCGCCAGCACGCCGTAGCCTTGCAGCAGGCAGTTGGTGTAGCCCGACATGAAGCGCAGGCATCTGCGCACGACACGCGCTCAGTACACGCACACACATCCCACACAACTATAGCTTTTACGTTTGTTAGTTTTTAAGGTTTTTGCCTATTAAATGACAGTGTGAAACCACGATTTCCATTGGAAATAATTAATTAGAGGTAACTATTGTAACTAAATCACATAACCGCCTCCTTCTACCCCGAAAAAAACGATACTCACTAAAACACTATATTTATTTCCTAAAAAATAAAAAAAGAACTTTTTATTTTTAGGAAAAATAGATCATGACGACACTCGTAAATAATGCTGCTTTCTATAGACAAATTAATTCGCTTCAGTATACTTGGAGACTACATTGAACGCCATAACTAACCCATAAATTACTCACACTAAAAGTACAGAAACACAGATGACTCTATTTAGACCTATATAACAAATATGTTTGTTATTCCTGAAAAATTTAAAACCTAGAAAAAGACATTTCAATATAAACTTTTTTTAAGTGGATTTCGAAACGTTATACTAACTTAAAGTGGTTAAAGTCGAGGTTGGTGATGTTGCCGCTGCAGAGCGGCAGGCAGGCGGCGGGCAGGCCGCGCGCGCGGCAGCACGGCGTGTGGTCCATGCCGTTGGCGAGGCAGCCGAACGTCACGCCGGCCCACGGCGCGCAGATCATCAGGTCCGTCACCTGCAACTGAGCGTTAGAGACCGGCTGCTGGCGATGAGTGCGTTAGTTACGATGAGGTGCGGCGCGTGGCGTAGTGCGTGAGTGACAGCGACACATAGGTACACATATAGGGATTAGCTCATAATGATTTTGTTTTTGAAATTTAAGGATGCGAAATGCTGAAAGATTATCTTTATAGACATAATAAACCGGTACTAGACTAGGAAATCAAGAAACTGTTAATTATCATTATTAATATACGTTTGCAAATAACAGTTTAAGACCAAAGACCTAATTTAAATTTTCTACGACATTTTTTATATTTGGATTACAATTTGAAAAAATTTGCTTATTAAATATGTGAAAAGAAACAAACTTTTAAAAAATTTATTTATCGATGTACATTAATAGTGTATCGAAAATTTTCAGCTCTTGTGTCAAAAACGAACTAAACTGTTTGTCCAGTGCCGTGTATATATTTCAACAAGCCTTTATTTATTTAATTGTAGTTTATTTAAAACGAAATGCAATGGATGAGCCACCTGTCCCACAATCCTCTCGTGTGGAATGAAACCGAATATAAAACGATGTGTAATTTTTAACTGGGTTTATCGCGAAACTAATGTGAAATTCATGAGTCTGCAACAACGTGCAACGTTAAATGACGAATATATTCCAGACTAGCTGACTTGCCGCGACTTCGTTTACACTTTATCTATCCTACCTGTAACCTTATGCCCTACACTTTTCTTCCTAGCTTAAGAAAACACCCTTTATCTACACATTCTCAAAAAAGTATATGCGTTACGTTATCAAGTTATGGATAAGAGCAACACATTTGGAGATCGTTTTTATATTACAAATTATTAATTTGGCGAGGCGTTTTATTTATAAAAACTACAAAGCTATAAGTGAGTGTGTTATAGCTATTGAGCTGTTTCAATAATTAATTAGCCGGTTAATTAACAGCCTCAAATTCAAAGTTTGAGGAAATATATATAACTCTAGGCCGTAGAAGTACTGCGACATTTTTTTTATAATACTTTTTTTTAACTTCTCACAATTTAACGATATTTCATAACATAAATTAAGAAAGCAATATTATAATTTGTATAATTTTTTGGAGCGTAGAACGCCTGTTAAGAAAAAATTATGACACATAAATATCCCTCATATATAAATAGAATAGACATTATGAACTATGATTCACACAGAAAACAACGGTCAACATAAACCCAAACAAAAGCACACAGAATACGAAATGAAACACATAACACTGTTGACGTAGGATACTTTTTAACGGATTAACTTCGGGAACCCTTAATACCGGGGAGCTAGTTAGCTAACCTGTGTAAATTCACAGTTAAATAAAACATTTATCTTAACTCACATATAAAAGGGTGAAGTTTCTATTTACGGAAATAGAAAGTAAAGATATTGTTTATAAAGGGTTCCTTTAAATCCGTTAAAAGGTATCAAAATTATCAAGCAGAATAAGCTTAGAATTGGCCGCTTCATGAAATGGTCACAATTTACTGAGTTGGAAAAAATCCAATTAATATAAAAAAAGCAAAACCAAACCAAAATTAATATAAAAAAAGTTTTGCTGCTAGAAAATTTTCCTACTCAAACATTTCAGATAGCCATAATCCTACAATTTCAGAAGATGGTCATAGCCTTACTATTTCTGAAAATTCAACCATTGAGCAAAATCTAACCATTTCAGGAAATTCCCAAAACTTTACAATGTCAGAAGATGGTAGATCTTACTATTTCTGAAAAGTCTAATGGTTGGAACCATAATGCAAAATCTAACCATTTCAGGAAGTTTCCAAAACCAAACCATTTCAATAATTGGCCAAAACCCAAAACCCTTCCACTTTTGAAAATGGCCAAAATCCAACCATTGCAGAAAATGGGCACAACCCGATCATATCACGAACCACCCACTACTACGGTAGCACGTACCCCGATCTCGAAGGTCTTGGTGGGGTCGCACAGCTTGTCGACGCAGCCGTAGTGGTTGATGCCGGCGGCGAGGCAGCAGCCGCGCACGTCGGGCAGCGCGGGCGCGGCCGCCACGGCCGACGGCTTTAGCTTCCCCGGCGTTAGCGTTAGCGACCTACAGAGTTAGTTGCTCGTACTAGGGTTTGTTCAACGCTCATCACGTGCAAAATAGGCGCACATTGGTCGGCGAGTTGCGGAAACCATCCAGCCTTTACATACAGACTGGTGTTTGTCATTGAGAGACCCTACATATTGTCTAGTCAACTGTATTGTATTGTCTGAACTACATATGCACCTTGTTACGAGTAAGATAATAGCGAAAAGAATAAATTATGCATTAGTTCATTTCATTTTATTTTATATAAGGCAAGTGTACAACAATTCATCTTTTATCTCTTAACCAAACATGTATTATCTTCAAAACGTGACCCTAATAGAATTGTGCATAACATTCTTAACAGTAACACTTCAAATTCAAAACTTATAAAATAAATCAACAATGTCTTTAGAAAAGTGCACATTTTTTTTATGTAAAATGTAGGGTAAATTATAAAATCTTACCTCACAGTGTAGCTGGGAAGACTCGAACCGTGAATATTATAGGATGTTACAGAAATCTCATACATGGTGAAGGGCAAGAGATCGTTGACGACCAAGAACGTCTTGTTGGCGGGAACCTTGAACGTCATCGGCTGACTCATCCTCACCGTGGAGTTCTTCATGGAACTCTCAGAGGGGTCTATGAGATGGGCGTCGAATGACCGTAGCGTGGTCACGTTGACCACGTACTCTGTGACCGTGTCCGTGTTCTCTACCGGTGGGCTCCAAGTGATGTTTAGCTGTTTCTCGCTTAGGGATTCTACTTCTACGTCTTCTGGAGGACTCGGTAGCAGTTCTGTGTGGAATTATTTTTATACAATTTATAGAAAAACATAACTGTTGTAATTACTTCATAGAAAACTATATCACCTGATAATTAACTTAAAAAAAAAGTAAAACCGACTTCGTTCAAATTGGTTCATAATCGGCGGAGATATTGCGTATAAAAAAATTCATCCCCAATTTTCCACCCTTGGAGGGTTATTTTTTTATTATTTAATTTAAATGGGACCACCCTTGAGGTATTACCTATACGCCGAAAAATTAAACGAAGAAAGAGTAATTGGCGCAGTTATCCCGTAACAAACAGAAAAAAAACATACGGGTCGAATTGAGAAGCTTTTTTTGAAGTCGGTTGGAAATAGACTTAGCCTATGAAATTTATAGCTTTCATTAGCTGTTCCATTGGTTTTCGACTTTTTAGAGCTATGGAAGCAAATGAGATTTCAAAACTAGATAGTTTCAAACAGTTTTCGTGATAAAACAGTTTACATTTAAGATGGGAAAAATTACAACCGCAATATGGAGGAAATTTTGAAAAGTGAATGTAATGAGAAGCGCGGTGGCTCACCGATGCCCTCGACGATGCAGGCGAGCGTCTTCTCCATGTAGGCGGCGCACGAGTAGTGCGTCTTGATGTTGTCGGTGACGGGCGTGAACTCGCCGCGGCACACGTCCTGGCAGATGTCGGGCACGCGCTCCTGCACGCAGCACGGCACGTGGTTGCGCCCGTCCGCCATGCACCTGCGTGCACGAACGTTGTGTCGTCATAGAAGGTCACGGCCACTCGGAGTCAGCGCTAATAACTACTATCAGGTGATGCGCATGCTAAAGGCCAATACTCATGCAGTGGGATAAAACGTCAAGAACGAAAACGAAACGAAAGGAAAGTAGGAAGAAAATGAGAATTACGGATAGATAGTAGAGTTTATATTTTTAAATTGTTTTTCCAGTTTAAACAATAGAAATAATTTATAAAAATGACTTGATGAGACCTTAAATATTTTGTATTATGTTATGTCCAGATAGAAAGTTAAATATAACGCTAATTTCATGCATGGAATACCTGGTTTGTTTTTTATCATTCATTTAAGAATGAATTGCCAAGGATCACAACTATACTGAGCTTCAGAAACATCGAAACAAACATATACGAAAACATCATTATTTCATTTCAAATATCGATAAAAAATAGAAAAAGATCTTACTTAACAATAGCAGGGAAATCAGGCTGACAAGTCTCCGGATCTTGTCCCGTTCCTTCTAGAATGGTCTGGATGCTGCAGAACCCGAGACAGCCTTTAGACACATTGGCTCCAATACAGCAGTCTGTATAGTTGTGTGATAGCGCTAGAGATGATAGTGTGGGGTTGTTTGCTGAATACGAGTCAGTCGCGTTCTGAGCTTCAGGCGGAGTCAATCCTCGTGATATCACTGAAAGCAAAAAGTTTAAGTCAAGCTTACGTCGTATTTGAGTCACCATGATATAATTCTGCTACTGCTAAATATACAATTAAAATTATGACAAAAGAATTATTCGATTGTCAATTTAGACTAAAGAGAATATTAAATTAGCGCTTTAAAATATTAAATATTAAATTATTCTACTGTAGCAAGTACTACAATAGATTTATTATAACTCATACCAAAGTCTAATTTTAAGTTGATTTTATTGTTATAAATTATTAAAACTCGTACCAGAAACTTTACTTTACTTGAAAGGTATCTTATGTGTCATTCATATCAAACTTCAGTTAAATTTACTCAGTACTTTTTGCTATCTTGCCCGAGTAATGTCATACTCACCAGTAAGTCTATGGAAGCTCCTGACCGGTGGTTCGGTATTGAGCTCACAGGTGTATAGCCCCGCGTCTGAAGACTTCACAGACTTGATGACGAGAGCCCAAACTTCTCCACCCTTCCTAATCCCTGGACCTTGGATGGGCTCGTCCGCTGATTGTTTAAAAGGAGTATCAGAAAGGGATATATTTAATTAGTTATAGTCTATAATGACAGTGATAAAATCAGACAATTTATTATACGCCATATCATGTTATTTATGTTTCTATAAAAGGTTTTCAAAAAATATAATAAATGTAATAAATTAAATATATTTCTATAATCATCTGATCATCTGTTATCCCAGATCACTCGTATGCCTCCAGCTGTTAACTATTCATTACGACATTTCTCTTGTCCAGAGAATAAAATTCCAATTAATTTAAGCAAGAGTAGGTCAGTTCAGGTATACACTTACCATCATCATGCAGCACTTTGACTCTCTCATCTCTGGTCACTCGCACAGCTCCAGCAGTGAGAAGCGACGCGTCTCTTGCTCGCCTCCAGAGAACTGGTTTCCCTCTAGCTCCGAGCACCACACAGGTAAGGAGAGCATCTTCACCACTCCTAACAGCGACCGTGCCAGCGGGAGCCCGCATCCATGCTTCTTTGGGCTCCTCATCATCAGAACTGCTTGTGCTTGCGCTTTCTACTGTGTCTTTGGTATCTGAAAGGACATTTTTACTTATAGTTAGCCTGACTTGGGTTAACAATAGCACAATACATAATATATTTAATTCAAATTTTATGGATATATTTAATATTTTTTTTCATATTAAATTTCCTATATTATAAAAAACAGCCATCACTTAACAATTAATACAATGTATCTGATACTTCTAATTAGTTATGCATGTCACTGATTCATGAAGGTTTATCAATTTTCAGCTTTATTGTTGGCAATAATTAAAATGTCGTGAATAATTACAATCATAGATAATGCTCCTGAAAATGTAGCTCGTATACACAATATAATGGAATTAGTGATATTATCACAATTTATATATAAATTTGAATCTGAATAATATGTCCATTTCAAATTCATATAAATGGCTAGTATCTGTAATGACACTAGTAATAAAATAGAACGTGTTGGTATTGAACTGACAATTACTTGTACAATTTATTATTAGTGGGCTTATTATATTTGGCAAACATATTGCAATTATAATAATACGCATTTCATTTTTTAATGAAAGAGTCATACGCATTTCATTTTTTAAGTCCAGCCTTCAGCGTTAGTTAATTACTTAAATCTGTCTCATATCAGGGGCACGGCAGTGCCCCCACCAAGTCGAGTCTTTATATCTTATAGCTTTACTAAAGAAATATATTGGCTACTCTAAATATCAAAGCAACAATGTTCTATTTGTTATGGGCTAATTCGTAAAATATAAAGTTTTATGTAAAATGGTTAAAACGTGTCAAATATTCGTAAGGATATTGTATTATGATATAGAGAGGTCATAAGAAAATAAAATAATAAGAAGGAAATTTTGAATTTTAATCAAATGAATGTACTGAGTGATTCGTCTCAAATTGATGTCTCTTCATCCCTGAGTTGATAAGTCGATTAGTCCTGAATCAAAGCGTTTCTAGAGATGTTTTATTACATTCCCTTTGGTATACTTGACCCTTCGTGTAATGAAAAGTGCATTAGAGGTCCCCTTTTAGGAGCTTTTACATTAGATTTATATAGGTTATAATAAGGATTTTTGCCGGTAAAAGGAGGAAGGTTTACGTTAAAAAGAAACAAATGCTTAACATAAACAGTTCATGAACTTTCAAACATTAGAGGAGTGAGTTTTGGTTTGCTATTGTAATAGTAACAATAAGTCAAGACTTTCATCAAATTTATGTGAAAGAAACAATTTCAAAAATTAATTCCGTTTCGTGTACTAATAATAATACTGCTTAATGAAACGTTTCTTTGCCCCTCTTTATGCTATGGTGTCATTTTGGTATTGTGTAGAAGCCAGTGTGTTTATAAACATTACTGCTTTTCAATAATTCGTCTATAATTTTTTTTTTGTATGCCGTAGTAATATATTAGCCGCAGTACCCCGTCGTAGCTAAGTTTAATTAGTATGCGCAGATCAAAAATAGTTGACAAGTGGAATCCCCGAGGATTTGAGGCAATTTGTGACCTCGCCTCTCGTAAGGGCATCCCTTCGGCTGCCGCGAATATAAATGTGATCTTGAGTGCCTCTGTGACGGCGACGCACTTGAATTCATTTTCGGGGATTTCCGCATTTGCGGACCATAAATTGTTCGAATTTCGGACGTAGATGGAAATTACTTCAAATAATCTTTTTGCCTACTTCGCCTGAACTTACTAAGAGCAATTAGATAAGTTGTGCTTTGAAGTTATTTCTAGTTGTTTTGTTATTGTAAAACTTTTAAAGTTACAATATTCAGGAATAGATGCTGATTATCTTAATAGCATTACAGCTTATTAGTCCTATTTCAGTCGTATGTTTTGATTGAAAATGAATATAATACGAATAAAGTAAATACATGTACTGTAAACACGAACACTCTGACGAGAGTGTTCAACTGAGAAGAAGTACAACAGTTATATAGATAATGACTTATTAATTTTATTAAACTTAGTCGTTATAAACCTTAGTTGATATTTTTAATCAGGCTTCCAATATCAAATAAGAATCCAGCTTTTATTAAATCTTTAGAAAATTGCACTGAGAATCTTCGCAATATATTCTCCTTCGCTAGCACTCTCCCCTTTCTATGAGGTCATTTGGATTCCACGCATCCCGGCAAAGCGGGCCAGGATAAAGAAATCGAGGCAAATTGAGCGACCGCCTACATATTCTTACAATGAATCAATCTGTATGATAACAACTGCCTTACGCTTAAGCTCTTTATGATTCTACTCAAACTTTTCAAACGATATTCTTTCTTGAGCTATAGGAATAAAGATCGAAGTCCTATGCATCAATTTATCTGATTGATTTAGAGTGAATTGAACTACCCAATTGATATGATTTTGAACGCGTTTGAAAGACTTCTTTCGTAGTATCTTTATGTAGATTTAGGGTTCGAGAGGTTTTGGGTTCGTAATAGTTTAATTAAGGAACTTTTATGTTTACCTTTGAATATTTATTTTATTAATAATGTTATTGGATTGTTCTATTATATTCAATAATTATTTTCATAGTTTAATATACAACGCATTGATGCTTTAATAAAATTGTTCCTCATGTACTAGATTGCTGAAAATCCCGTAAAAGATAAAAGATTAAGCTTTTCAATCTCACAGCTAATAAATCCATTTCAAGTTTAATATTCCGTTCACCTTCGTCATTTTCACGAAGGCCTCAAAGTCGAGGAGTCTTAAAAATTGCACAATGCAAGAGAAACAAAAGACGGTTGCCCTCGGAAATTCTTCATTATGCCGGCACAATGACGTTACGGGCTGTCCCCTTGTAATATATTTCTGGAACATTCTAGAATATTCGACGGTGAAATATCGATTTTGGACGTATGGGTATTTTGGCTTAGAGATTAATAACGGGTTACTTCCAATTTAAATATCTTTAATCTAAGCTTTTAATAACGAAGAAAGTGGTTGATGAAAATGAGGTTTTGTTAAAATCTATAGATATATATTAAAGAAAGTCGTGTTATTGAAACTACAGCGTTTGGACATAGACTAAAGACTTTTATTAAAAGATTAAACATGACAGTCAATACAATAGACAATAGTTATAAATGACATATGCCGCTACAGATAACATTATTTAGTTATAAATTAACATTAAGGATTCAAAAATAATTTTTTTTTCTTCATCAAAAGACTGAATATATCTAATGCAAACTGACTTTTAAAGCCTTTCGATTTAAACAGACAATCAAAAATATCCTCTTTGTATTACATTAAGAAATATGTAGATATAGAAGCGTAAGCATATTCTTTATTAAAACACATGTAATTAGTTGTATACAACTTTTATGTTCAACTTAAAGTTTTATGCACTGCTTTGTCGTTAAACGTTAAAGATAGCGGGATCGCTGACTTGTTTGCATACAAATGTTTGTACTTAAATTATATTATAAGTAGATGCTAAAATGATATTATATTTTTGCTTTTTATTATACAACGCTTCTTCAGTGAAGGCTAATTTTATTTAATAAGTGCAAACAAATAGAACGTGATTTTTAATATCTATATTATGATCGAAAACAACGAAAGAAAGTTTCTTTTGGTGCTAGAAATACTCCGCATGCAAAATGTCTAAATTGAGTCTTACAAAAAAATAATATAAGTAGGTTCTATACATATTTTTAGTATAATTTCAATAATGTAAATCTATTCTGTAAGAAATCGAGATGTCAAACCCTGTCACATTACAATAGGTAATGATTATAAATGGGAAGCAGGCGGCTTTTATCTTTAAACACTCATTTAGTATGCAAGGGATGCTTAATTAAAGTCTTTTCGTCAATTAAGACTTTAAACGGTCCCAAAACTTCCAATTAAATGTCGCCTAATATCAAGGGTCTATTTCAGTCGAGCCGACAGTACCAGGGTTGACATATCTAAAATTTATTTTGTCTTTGTTAAGATAAGCACTTTAATATTTTAACGTATCACCTTACATTTAAATAGTTATATGATAAGTATATTATGTACAAGATACACGTGCTTTTGGTATTCATTGTGAATCTTATTTATTAAATTTCTTGCTTATATATTCTTCTTCTTCTTCGTAAAATGGCGGTGCTGGGTTACCACAATTTCGCCAATGTCTAGTTAACAAGTAATATAAAACAAGTTTGAGGGTCGATATTTGGCTGTGGCAGCAACACGTGCTTTCAATACCACAGCCAAACATCGACCTCTTATATATTCTTGCTTATGAGCGGGAATCCTTATCATCTGTCAATGTCAGATTGGATTTTTTCTTAATATAATCAATTGTTATAACTTGCCAGTCTTCCGCGTTAATATCGTATCTGTGCGAAAAATTTAATGAATTTTAAATTTGGAATCTGCATGTAGACTGAGGACCGAGACATCCCTAGCATCACCCCTGCACCTGCGTCGCATCCGTATTATTAGACGTCGGTCGTCGACCCGACCCGTTTACCGAAATAAATCGTGCGCATGCCTACATCGCCTGTCGCTGATCGCATCTCACTGTTTACTTTGTGATTCGCATCAGTGTATGTTATATAGGTTATGTTCCCGATACTTTAAAATATCACATTACGATACCTTGCTAGGCTAAGCAGCGGAGGATAGGAGCTATGGCAGAAACGTGCTACCACTCTCCGAAATAATAAGGAGTCTTTGCGTATCGGTTATCGTATTAGTCATAACAAAGTTGCACTAACCTTTTTCCCATCGTATGTTCCCTACATTGCGGTTTAAAAGGTATCTTTAAAAATGATTTGTACCAATGTAGTCGCTTCATTAATAGTAAAAATAAGTAAGTAAACAATAGTACGTTAGCCGTTAATGCGTTTACAAAACAAAACGCTGAGAATTGCCCTACAACAGCTACTATAAGTTGAGTATTTACCCTTACGTTGTCGTCATTACAAAACGTCATTATATATACGAAGATTGTGAATTAAAAAATCTCTAAAGGAATAGAATAAGTTTCCATTTAACTCTCCTGCTGCATCCAATATATGCGTTAGTATCAATTTCATTGTGCGTATATCTCGAAATAAAGTTTAAACAGCGAGTTAATTTTATGCGGCGTCGCGACGCGATCGGCGATCGTAAACGAATTCCCAGTATATTGCACTTTTATTGACCTAAGGACTTGTACATGTATCTACTTTTAAGATTTTGTAAGAATAACCTTCTCATATGAAAATTTTCAGCATATATATAGATGTTTGTTAGTCTTTTACGCAAAAATTACTCAATGGATTTTGGTGAAATTTCGCATGCAGATAGATTAGTCACTAAATTCATACATAGGATACTTTTTATCCCGGTTTTGCTCTGATAACAAGAACTACACGGGTAAAACCGCAGAACGCGGGTGGTATATACCTAATATATTTTATGTTTTACCAAGATATACGCACCTCAACAAACGTTTGAAATGCAAATTGATTTCTTTGACGAAAGACTCTCTTAGATTGTAAATAAAATGTTTATTATCTTGTAAACGCATTCCAATTCATAGCTTTTATGTTCGATGGGTTGTTAAAGTGTCATAGTATAGATCTTCAGTTCGTCATAGATAGGTATATAAAATACTAGTCGCTTGTTCAAATTTATTGGTACTTACTATAACGATAAAATTATTTTGTGAATTGTTGAAATCTTTTTATAAATTTATAAGTGATATTATATAGCTATTATTATTATTAACATTGTAAGAGATCTAGAACAGGTCGTGTCTGGCTACTTCTATTCATAGTTACTTCTAAATAGTTAAGAAATTAATGATAATATTTGTGAGTTTGTAAGGGTAATGTCTGAATTTTAGCAACCACTTTATATTTTTTAAATAGCGACATTATTTTTATAAATTTAAAAAATATTATTATCGGAATAAGGGGGATCAATTTCGCGTAGGAAGAACGGCGGGTCACCCGTTTCTTTCATTCTTTCATTCGCTTTTTCCATTAGGTAAATATCAGTCGTACGATGCCATAAAATCTCATCATACCAAGCAAACCCTTTACCGAACTAAATACTCGCTCATAGCTCATAAAACTCCAACCACAAATAGAAAAACCAATTTAGCGAGCCCATAAATCTTACGGAAAAGCAAACAGAGCAAAAGTACGACGTATTAAGATTTATGCTGACTAGACGTTGAATTAGACACGAGGGGTAACAAAAGGATGCTTCGGGTCTACGCGTTGTATGTGATAGGTATATATTTAATATTATAAATGGGAAAGGTACGCTGGACCAATTTAGTTGAAATTTGGTATGTAGATAGATGTGACCCTGGATCATAACTTAGGATACTTTTTATCCCGGTATTGCCTCCCGGGGAGCGGGAAATACGAAGGTTCAAGAAAATTTTGTACACATATTCTTGGTGGTATCAGAACATAGGCTACTTTTTATTTCCAATATTTTTTAATTGATTCAGTTCAAGCGAAACCGCGGGTAAAAGCTAATATGTGTATATATATGATTGGACTAGCACTGAGGTTCACTGCAGAGCCGTCAAATCTTTAGAGATTACACGCGGAGTTAGGTAGTTTCTGAAGGTTATGAAGACTTTGAACTACGACTATGAACTGTCTATAATTAAGGACAAAAGGTGGCTATCAAATAAATCATAATTTAATTAACATAATAAATACGTAACGTACAATACACTCCCTCCCCCCAATAGAATGTTCCTTTACAACACAAACGTATCTAGACAATCTGAACCGAATACAATGCTGTTTCGACCGATAACATTATGTCAATCCGATTAAGTAATTCATTCGTAACGTGTGATAAGGACGATAGCGATCACTTGCTTAATCGATTTACTAGACGAACGAGTAAATTAACTTAATTATTAATTAATTAATTAATCTAAGTTTAACTTTTGGTTGTTTTGTAAGGTTGATGTTGTTGGGGCTTGTAGAACTTATAGAGACTAGAATAAGTTCGTGCGGACTTCTTTAAACATACATACATAGGTAACTCCCAAGTTATTTTGAACAGCTGGTCGGTCCTTTAAGCTACAGATTTCCATCAATAAGAAATATAATATCAGACTTTTAATAGCGTCTGTTGTTATTAGAAAATTTTACGATCCTTTCGAGAGTCGTCATCTA
>DWAJ01003454.1:0-14784 GCA_018238005.1 Eurema mandarina
TAATGCAAAGAAAATGTATGTAGAGTTAAGCGAAAGAATTGTTAATGCAAAGGAAATGTACGTAGAGTTAAGTAAAGTAAAGAAAGAATTGTAAACGCAAAGAAAAGAAAACTGTAATGTAAAAACTTAACAATTAACAAATTTAATTAATTAATTAACAAATTTAAAATTAATTACAACAACTTAACATTTACCTATACCTACTGTTAATCAAGCTGGTTACACACAAACAATTTAATAAAAAAACTGAAAGTTCACATTCATCTTATATCGGAGTGATCTATCGACACCTAGTTACTCGGTTTGATACTCATGGATCTAATGTGTTTGATACTTTACATATACGTAAGTCAAAATAGATGATTTTACAATATTGATTTATTGGAGTCGATGTTTCGCTATTGGCACAACCAAACCTCAACCCTGAAACTTATTTTATCTTTAAACTTGATTATATTTTATTTATCTTCATATAACTAGACATTGACAAAATTGTAGTAACGCAGCACCGCTATTTCACTAAGAAAAAAGAAATTAATTATTTCCCCGAACAAGGTGTTGTACAAAAAAGTTTTGCCGCGACTTCAAAGATAATATAAACTATCTTTCGGGAGCCTGAAATGTAAATTTATTTTAAAAAGTTGAGCTACGATATATGCTTTCACTTTGTCTATAAAAAGTATTGTTCCTTCTTTGGATAAGTGGAATTTGATAAAACAGTTCTTAGTGGCCTCTTACTTATTAAATAAATTGTCAAATTATTCTTAAAAAAATATGATATATAGCATTTTTATGTAGGTAGGTAAATATTAGTCATTCTTCTTCATCGTAAGCTCACTGAGGGACGTTACTATAAAATACAATAAACATTTAAAATTTATTTTTATAGTATAATTAATCTATAAAGTATCGAAGACAACATTCCATAGAGTGAGTTGGCCACACAAAATTGAGATGCGTCAAGCCCTCCCGCGGATCGGTAGTAGAGGTCAAAACGTAATTTAATTATTTCTCAGTCCTTATTCTATGTTTCATTGGATAATGTACTGGCTGCTAGGTCATTGACCTTATAATAAAATATAATATGATAGGTAGTCTGAGATTTAATTTCGATTAAAAGTTGGCGGATTTCCTTAGCTATGCAGTTTTAAACTTAGAGTAAAATATTTAAGATTATTATACGCAGTTTCGTATCGAATTTCGATTGGTTATTTTTTTAAGATTTTTCGAGTTAATAGCCTATGACACTCACAAATAATGTACGTTTTCTTTTACTAGTTATATCAAAATAGATTCAGTAGACATAAACAAACTTTTCTTATTTCCAATATCTACATATAGCGATCTATCATTTTCTACAAACTTATATAAATACCTTTACTTAAAAAAAGCATCTTAATCAAAAAACTCATATCAATATTGTATAAATAAAACGATTTATCATTCAGTCCAAACAGTAGCTCAGTCCGGTGTTAACTACCTTCAATGACCCGAAAATATAACCACGATTGGGGTTTAGTAGAAAGCTTTCACTACGAGTAGTATATTTAGGTAGATCATTTAACAGATAAAAAGTATTATAGCAAGTATGGTCTTTGTAATGAAATTGTGAAAAACTTGGATATTATGTCAAATGATTTTTAGTTAATTATAAAAAATCAGACCAAGATTTCTAGGTAATAAATTTTTTCTACGGTTTCACTCGCGTAAAATCAGATACCATTTTTTCGATAATTTCAATATCAATCATTCAGGTCCGAGATTAATATAAAAAACCATTATTTATTAAAATGACTACCTCTTTTTGAATTTTTTGAATTATAGGTGTTCAGATAAATAATATACTTAAGCTGTATCTCGTGGTTTTCAATAGCCTATGACAGTTATAAATAATATGTAACATTTCTATTGTGTAAAGCTTTAAATCAATGTAATCTTCTATTGTTAAAAGGTTTAAAATCCGTTACACAGGAGTCAGGACTAATGGTTCAAACTACATTAACTCACATGCATACTTTACGTACCTTCTTTACAATATTATCACAGATAAAATATCAACTTAAGTTTGTACCTATTTTACGATAAAAAAGTACCTAGGTACTTATTGGTATATATTTTTTTGTAAATCTGTCTCTGCGTCTGTTGTCACCATTCCGAGCCGTTTGTAATCTGTTCCACAATTAAATTGAAATTTTAGAACGCAAAACCATTGTCCGAATATCCTCCACAGATAAAGAATGTCGAACGTTTTCAAGTAGTTGTCAAGTCAAGCGAGGTGGTCACTATTTAAAGGCGTGTCGGCTCGCAAACAAACAAACATTTATGCTCTAGTGCATATCCATTACAAACAACAATTGAATATCTAAATCCCGGCTAATACTCCTGTGCAAACAACTTCTTGCCGAAATGCCTTTGGCTTGCGTGTGTTTTTTCAAAATGGCGCCGATGATAAGCTTTTGGCGCGCTTTCACAAAGATGGCGGTTTTACGTCAAAGAAAACTACTAACTAGCAATTTGTGTCTATAGAAAATGGTCAGGTACTGATAGTTCCGACACTTTTAAGTAAAAAAGATTGAAAGTGAAGAATTACATTACAACCTATGTGTATTCGTAATTCTTTATTTTTAAGTAAAAAATAAAAATTAAAACTCCTATAATGATAAAACTGCTACGTTTATATTATTATAGTACGCGTCATTTATGTTTAGCGATTGACGAGAATAGCTGCGCATCGGTAGAATCGCGCTCGTAATTGTCGTATTGGTGCGACAAGGACAACACGACTGGGACAACCAATCAACGCTCGCGCACCCGACGATCACGCGCCCCGCGCGCCGCGCCGTCCCCTCGATACCTTATTTTTGACTTCTGCGCAGGTTTCGTTCAGAGCTAAAGATTCGTGACTCGTACTATACTAATTTAATACTTGATTAAAATTATTTTTAAGATCTTTGTACTTTTTTTATTACCTATACTCAAGCATACCAATATATTCTATGTAAAAGTATTACTCTTTCCGCTAAGGCTTTACGTATTTGAAGTTTTTGAAGCGCTTCATCGATTTTCCATAGAAGTAGGGGAGACCGGGTCTAGTTTTAAAAGTAAGAGAAAAGAGAAAATTGTATGGTGACTGTAAAACGAGATAATTAATGTAGCTACTATATACTAATAAGGCAGGAAAGCCTGAAATATTCAAATATAGTTAGGTAATTCCATAAAATAAATGGAACTAGAGTACCTAATTAAAAAAGGGTAATAAACAACTTGCATTGACCCTTTCATACTTAGATAAATAAAATTTTCAAACAGCAATTTTATGAAATAGGTACATATAATGACAAAAATACATGACAAAAAAGTCCATAATGTAAATTGTCATACATTATGGACAATTCCTATAGGTATGTATATATGCATATATAGAACTGGCTTTACCGTCTCTTCCATGATTTTAAGGTTATTATATCGCACTCTAAACAAATGCTTTATATTAGCAAACGAGCTAGCTCAAAACGTTTAACGCTTCATAATGTCTATATTATTAGTGGTTCAGTACAAGGTGTAGTAAAAAACATGGTTCTCGCAATGAAAACGCACTTGCAAGATTTCCCATATAAGTACTTTCTCTGCGATCGGTTTAAAAGAGCATAGTGGGCGTTATTAACCACAGTTCAACCCTTTAAGCTTACAAAATGGCGGAAGGCTATTACTACCTATACTTATATAGGTTTTTTCATTTGATTTTAAATCCGGAATGCATATTTTTTTAAGTTTTGTTTATACATGTATCAATTGGTACTTTTTTTCTTGCATTCGATTTTTTTTCTCCCCAAAAGGAGCTTTTAATTAGCTACTAATTTTCTTTAATTACCCTTAATTATACTATGCAAAAAAAGCTGACTACATACTTATAATGCTTAGTTTATGCCTCGGGGCGGATATAATCTTAAGTAAATATAATTAAGTCAAGAAAAAGTTTAATTCAATAATAACAAAGTTACTTTGGCCAACGTACACTTTTGTTTTTCCTTCGAGGCTAAACTAATAATATATAAACTATATGTTAGGAATTAAAAGACGCTAGTTTAAGCTGTAAGTTATTATGTTGTTATGTAAGTGGTTAATATGGGGATGGCATGCTCATTATTGAGCAAATCCCTTGTTAAAATAAAGATAAAAAAAAAAACAAAATTACAAAACTTTACCGATATTAGGTACCTAACCTTTGTCTAATCCTGAGCTCTAAATTAATGTTGTAACCAATTTTATTGACCTCACGTGTTTAAATTAAATTATATTTAAATATTAAGTAAGTATTATTAATTATTTGTTTCAGAAGTAAATCACGCCAAAATTGCTGATGCTATTTAGGTCAGATTCAGTTTATTTCGGCAACCGCAAGAGAAAGCAGTGCTATTACGTAAAAGGATTCGGTTTTATTTAAAAATTTCATCAGTAAAGTTAATGACTTACCTGCCAGAAACAAAATATATTAAGCATAGCTTCATTATTAGATATACTTATACATGTATTCATTCATTCATTATCTTTTTATTAGATATGTATTTTAAAGGCTGTCAGTATAAGATTGATATAATCAAAAGAGGCTAAGCTATAAATAAATATATATAACAACAATAGTTGAACTTATTATGATGATTTTACCTTGGTAAGATTCAAAGAAAATCGTCCTAAAAATTAACTTGAATCAAAAGCACATCTATCTAGTAACTTTATTAATATAAAGACAGTAAGTAATACAAAGGAACCTTGACTATTAAACAAGCGCAAAGTAAAACTACTCCTATATAAAAACATACCAAATACATCATTAAAACTACTTTCAATACGCCGTACTTTTTTCTCGGCCCTTTCAATATAGCTACCACAATCGTCTTGGGAGGTTTCGGCACTTTGAAGGATAATCCTTATTCACTGGACTTGTAGATTGTAGTGTATCACCGAACATCGAGTCTCGGTCTCACCTTACCATGTGATTTTGTGCTTGGTCGACTTTTGCGAATATTATAGGCTATTTTATAACCTACTAGCTGACCCGTACCCACTTCGATGGGCATAATGTTAAGTATTCTTTTCAGTTTTTTTATATAGCCTATGACATTCAGCAATAATGTGGCTTTCTAATGGTGAAAGAATTTTTGAAATCGGTTCAGTAGATCCCGAGATTACCCCTTACAATTTAACAATTTATATGATACTTAGCCGGCCCAACCCGACTTCGTTCAGGCTGTACTAATCCTACCCGGTACCATACACCTACAATTTTTTTAGTTAAGAACCATCCTCGTACACCCAGGACTATTCTAAAAAAAGAATTTTCTAAATCGGTTCAGCTGTTAACAAGTTATGCGCTTACCAACACGTTTTGCGATTCATTTTTAGATAATTAGTTATATTTTACATATTAGGAAGCAAATACAGCATTATCCCTTAAACACAATTTTCCATGCAATGCAATGCCAAACAAAAATAATATAAATGGAGGAGTAAGATATGCAAAATTGTTTTATATCATATTACCTATACTCATTGAACAATATGTAACATAAATACGGTTTGTATCATTTGTGTGGTATTAAGAAAGCCAAGTATCTATCTGCCACCTCTCATGCCATATAACTACGTAATATGAACAATAATATATGTATTTTGTGTACATGCGAGTATGATGATGTTAACCATCATATTCCCCCACCGCTCTCGGTTTAGATAAGTTAAATTAAGTTGATGTGTACACTATTTTGGGATACTGTCTCGTGCAGTTATCAATGTTAAGCTTATGTATTATCATGCGATGACATTAACCTATTTGTGTAATAAAAATATAAAGACATTATTTCTTACATTAATTGTACTCCTCCTGATACCTACCAGGTTGTATCCTAAAAACTGTGACTTTCCAATACCGAAATTTTAAGAGAACCGTTATTACTAACATTGACGGAATGATACATTTAAATAATACCACTCTTTAAACTTAGCTCATTTTTCATACGCAATACATCAAAACTTTCATTGTACAAAGCGCGTTTTCTTTGATCTAGAATCTTTGTAACATGAGCTTAATTATCAATTGAATCTCGTAATGATCCTAAGTGTGGCTCCTCAGTAGACGGTAGCGTATTCAAAGACGCGGCACGTTTGAAGCGCCTTCAATGTAAACGGTGTTTTTGAATATCGAATGAATATTACATTTTTCTTTTTTTTTTTTGGTGTTACATAACCGCTATGAGTCGGGTTTTTTGGTTGTTGCGTAAGACTACAAAGTTGCGATACATAAAAAACTTATGTATTTTTTATGTTATCAAGTTGCTGTTTTACAAGTTCCGTTAAGCTGTGTAATAAACGTACTGAAACGTTTATTTTTTAATAAAAACACTATTTGTATAAATAATGAATTTTTAATAAAGACTTTTCATTTCATTAGTTAAGTTAAGTTGATAAGTTAAGTTAAAATTTTCGTTTAAATATACATACAACAACAAGCACTAATTTATTTGTTGTTACATCTAATGCTTAATTTGAAATTCTGTGATAATTTTAAGCGCATATGTTTTCCATTATCAATATAGTATATAATATATTGCTCTATATATAAGCCAAAAACGAGCAAAAATTCACGTTTTGTTATGGGAAAAAAATTGTTGTAACAGTTGCAACAGTAATGCATCATGTGCAAATATCAACTGACTGACTATTACCATTAAAGATCTAACCTCGTGACGACGAATGGACAGACTAACAGTGGAGTCTCAGTAATACTTCCATTTTTAATAACAATAATAATTGTTATCAAAATTCTATATTGTTCTATTTGATACTACAATATTAAAAGACAGTAAAACTAGAAATAAAAAAAACAGCAACTAGTCTCTTTACCTTCGATTACGATACTATATATATACTGTATATAAACACTGAGTCCAAACAATCAAAATTATTATTATTATTATTAAAAACATTGAAAGCTAAGGTAAATAATTGAATGTGAACCAGTGATTTATTTTCGTAGCATTCTTGGGATTCGTCAAGACCGTAGATTGGAGAGGTGCTCCTGACAGCGCGAGTTGAACTCGGACCTCACTGTCACTGCATCACCAGTACCGTCTGCAGAATAGGTTGACATATTTTATTAGTATATTTTAATTATACTCTCAGGTTAATCTTGACTTTGAAAATGTAGCTACCTAGTATGTAGGTAGATTTTTAGAGGTGCTACTCTGACTGCAAAAGAGATATTAATACAATTACAGTAGAGCTAACTAACTACTAACTACTACTACTGCTACTACTAACCGATGGTAAATGTTTTGTAATACCATGACGACTCAAAAGTGTTACTAAATAATGCAGTCTAGTTGAAAAAAAAAATACTTTTGACTTCGACTTTGATTTTTTAAATGTGGTTGTTCATGGGTAGAAGAATAAAGAATTATTCAGATGCTTGTTTTAATTATAAGAAACTTCTAATTCAATACGTTTGTGATAACTAGCTAGACTCCTGAGAATTACTTTCACGTATAAAACATCTCACAAAATTATATATATTTAGAAAAAATAACAAAACAAACCTTCGGTATTCGTAAAGCTGATGCTGCTGACGCTACCTGCGCACACGCATGGGAACGGGAGCTTGCCGAGCGCAGCGTGACGCCAATCTGTTGGATCATCTCGCTGTCTACTGGCGAACGTTATCAGTGTTCTTATTAACTTGCCTACGTACAGACAGCAAAAAAGTGTATTACTATTATTATTTGAAAAATTGTTGATACAGATTAAAGTTTCAGTTGTAGATTCTAATGATGAATTAATTCATTGTGATAAAACGTTTCTCTCATTGAATTATTTACTTGTTTATAAGATTTGTATTCGTACAGACATTATTGTACTAAATTAAAAACACGCTGACTCACCAATATCTTTATTCAAATGAATTTAGATAAAAATATGTAAAATGTTTAATTGAAACAAGATTTTGCATTCAGTTATTTATGTGTCAGTTTTCTGCTGTAACTTGGGCTTGTCTTCTTTCAGCTTCTTCTTCATCTTCTCGATCTGTTCTTTTTGCTTGTTGAAGAAGTAGAGCTCCTCTTGGGCCGCACCATACGTCCCTAGACCTCCCCCAGACTCCCTCACAGATCCTCCCGCGCCCCCTCCCTTACCAGCTCCACTACCCGGCAAACTACCAGTACAGTAGTTACCAAGACATTCTTTCATCACTCTAACATTTCGTAACACCTTCAATTCACCGTAAACATTTTTTATAAACATGATTTAAGATTTTTTTAGCTTTTTTACTGTTGATTAGACTTTGACGTTTCGTTTCAGTCAATGTGTTTTGTGAAGATTTTCAGTTGTAAAGGAGTTCGTAAATCATATCGCAAATACTAGTAGATAATTTTAAATTTTTATCATTATTTATGCATATATTTTCTAAACAGGCAAAGCATAGGACTTGATTGCTTAATTTTAGTTGAATTATCCTACAATTAAATTACTTTGGGATATAACTTTCATCTTTGCTAGTAAAAAAAATTAAGCTGGTACTAATTTAGCACAATAAAAGTATTTCCTATACCATCTTATTTTAATTAGCAGAAACAATTATTTTCACTATAATGTTTTACATTTAATGTCTTAATTTGTCGCGCTAATGTATGCTTAATATTTTTACACTAATTACAATAATTCGTCTATATATAAATACGACGTAAAAAATATTTTAGACTGGGCAATGGTACCATCTGAAAAGGATGCATTTAATAAGAGTAAGTTAATTTATTTGAATTTATTATGTTTATTAAGTACAGTGTTGTATCTTCTTCTTTTATAAGAATAACTATTTTGAAGATTCTCGCGGGTTCCTTTCTGTAGAAATTGTCTTCCGATGGTAAATGGTTGTTTTTTTATGCCGTTATCATTCAAAAGTGTAACTGTAGCCTGTTTAAATGCAAAAAAAAGATAAAAAATATTATCAATATTTGTATTCTCTATGAACGTTTAATACCTATAGTGTCTTCTATGAGTATTTTGCTGCTTTTATTACTCTGTATGAAGATTCAAGTCCTATTCAGTAATGAGTTGTTTCGAAGCTATATTAGACTATAACAACAAATTCTCTTAACACTTCTATTTTCCTCTCAGGTTTTAAACGCCAACGTTTTTCCCCTTTATGATATCTTTTTTCTCTATTCACCCTGAATTCTATTTTTTGTTCCCTTTGCTCACGAGTTAACGTAAACAACTATTGTTCATAGGCGGAGGTGGTCACTTAACAACAGATGAACCTTCTACTTAGGATCACATAAAAAAGTCAAGCGCAAAATTTTCTCTATTTTCATAATATAGTACTGTTCTATTGTTTATTTTCAGATATCATTATTCCTGGCTCTGTTTGCCGTAGCGCTAAGCGCGGGGTAAGATATCACGTGTGTTGCAATAAATTAAAACATTTATTTGATTTCTTAGTTTTCTATTGATACATACCTAAATGTTGTTATAATTTATAGTTCAAAAGTTTTTGCTATATAACATAACTAATTTATATAATTTGTGACTAGATTTTTTTTTTGTTAATTAGAGGTAAAATAATTTTTAGAGTCAACAATTTTTACTATAAAAATAACTTTGCCCATTACAGAAAAGATGGTGAAGATATTATAGGAACAGATAGCGACCTAGTGGAAAATTTAGATGTAACGTCGGAAAATCTTACGAGTGAAAACGTCACTGGGGAAAACGTTACTGGTGAAAACGTTACAGGTGAAAACGTTACAGGTGAAAACGTTACTGGCGAAAACGTCACTGGGGAAAACGTTACCGGAGAAAACGTTACCGGAGAAAACGTTACCGGAGAAAACGTTACCGGGGAAAACGTTACCGGGGAAAACGTTACCGGAGAAAATGTGACTGGAGAAAACGTTACTGATGAAGAAGAAAATGTAACTAAAGAAAAGGATGTCACGAAAGAACAGAAAGACGTGACAACAAGCAGACGATTCTTAAACCTACTCCCGAAGAAACTCTGCGCGTGTTTCCCGCGTAACCCTGTTAGTAAACCAATTTCACAAGTGCTAAACTCCCGCTTTGAAAGATTAGTCGTTTACTTCTACAGAAATCCAGTTACTAACCAAATCAAGATATACGTTCCCAACAGCGCTAGACAAATCGTCTTCCCCGACATAACTTATGAGATAGGAGACAATATTAACATTCTTAGCCCTGGTGCCATCGACCTTATAGGGCATGAACTAGGTCCAGTCATCCAATCCTGGATTTCAGTGATCCACAATAAACCAATAGACAAACCCGACATCAACTTCGAAATCATCTCGCAACTTGATAAAAATAAAATACAATCGCTTCTGATATACCTTAAAAGGTTCAGACAAACGAGAACCATACTGGGCAAATTAACAGGCCTGACGCTTTTAGATAAACTAAAACAATTAAAGTTATTATTCCCGCAGATCTATGCCAACTTCTTGTCCAAAGTAACCAAATTCTTCCCCATTTGGCTCAATCGCGGTTCCATAATCCGCTACAAGACGAACCATTTGATCAACTTCCCTTACGACATTAATCTTATTCCTGTCTTCCAAGGGAAAATTATCATAAATGGTCGACCACATTACAGTGTAAACGAAATAATAGTCTATAAGCCTCCAAATGTTGATATAAACGTATACTATCACGATTATATAGGCAAGAACATACAATTGAAGATCGATTCGTGGTTGAATGTAATTATATCTCACTTAAATAAGCAGTTACAGTTTGTGTCGAAAAAAATCGACTCTGCAGCGCTTAAATCAGTCATAATTAGTATTTTACAAAAGAATAGTATATCTCTCACTCAGAGTGGCTTACTAGTAGATGTCCATGGTAGATCTATTAGCTACACTAATATAATACTTCGACCGATTTTAATAGGAGAATCGGCATTAGTGCGCCGTGTTATAAACAGTGGTTTGTTCAGGATACCATCCAGTATTGTCTTTGTAGAAGTAGCTTTGGTATCTGGCGGTCAACTCAAGAGCCTCGGTATAATTCCTGTAGGAAATATATTTTTTGGTTTGAAGAAAGTTGAGATATCCACTGTAGTCGAAGTTATTGAGACGACGGTAGTGTGCGAGGGGGGTCGCTGTAAAACTGTAAAGAAATGCAAAGATTTGTCTGGCAATGAAATCGTGTGTTCCAATGCGCGTCGATCTGGTAGTGAAAATGAGAATAATGTCATTATTAATTCAAGGAACGCCGTTGAAAGTGATCCACGATCGGGACATAACGTTGTTATTAATTCAAGGGACGCTGTACCAAATCCTTTACTACCCCGGAATGTGGTGATACAATCAAGAAACGATATCCTGTCGTCGGAGTCAAGACAAGGATGTCCAAATTGCATCAAATGCGGTAGTGGTCTATGTGCTGCTTCTCCAATATACAACGGTGAAACCAGTTCAGAATCTTCCAGTTCTGACGAGCCTCCAGGTCCGATTTATCGGGGAACTGGTTCTTTTGGCGTTGGAAGGTCTGGAAAGAAATCTACTATTCATTTCCCAAATGATAATTTGTATTACGCTCGATCCGGAAACATAGCATACGGTGATGATAATGATATAGGGGATCTACGCATAGTACCAGGCAGACCTCGGCCCACTCAGAATTCCCACGTTTATCACGTCGTATCTGAGGATGTTCCTGGAATAAGAATTATCGGCGGTGGTGCTGCTACAGGCAGTGGAACGCCCATAAGCAGTAAGGGTTAGGGTGTAAGACCTAAATATTTGTATTTTTTCTCTAATTAATTAGGTATAAGCGGTGAAGATTTACAAACGACGACGGCTTGTTTTATGGTATTCTGATAATCTCCTTAGTTTTTAAATACATGAAGCAAATTTATGTTACTTGTTTTATTATAAGACCAATCTCCTATACAACAGTATAATATTATGAATTATTAGAAAGCCTTACGTTATGTAGTGCATGATTGCAATAAAATTTTTCATACAACATACCTAAGGCTTATATATTATATACAATAATAATAACATACATAATACTACATTTCTCATTGTATAATGTATATATGATTTTGATCATAACATTCTACTATTAATCAATTACGATTCAAGCTCTTTTGTATTTAAAATTGAAAATATATACTGGTCATCAGTTATTTCCTTAAAATTTATTTTTATCGCTACCTATTGGTATGACAAAACACTAAGATTATAATATTAACCTAAACTAAACGAATACTTTATTAGTTTTCATAAGTTTAAAAAGATGGCGCTAGTTGTTGTAATTTGCGCCCTCTATTGATATTTATTGTTACTAATTCATAATGTGTTTAAAAGCTAAATCTTAGTCGTTATTAAAGTAACCTAAAGATGGCGCTATTATAAATTGAATAAATTCAGAGTTGTTTTTAAAAAACAAATAAACAAGTGATAATTTTAAAGACTGATTTCATTTTAAATGAATTTTAAACTACTAAATCTAGCCCCTGTATTTCGGCTTCGCATTAAATAAGTTGTTGCAATACGTTAACTAAAAAAGGACCCAAAACAAAGTAGATCAAGTTCGCTAAGTTGTAGACTTGAAGTTTAGTTCACTGCTCACTCCACAGTAAACAGTTCAGTCAGTCACAGTCAGTGACCGAAGTGAATCGTGAGAGGATTGTTTTCGCGCTAAAAATAAAACGAACGCGTCTTTCCGAGGGAACAAACCTCTCGTGTTGTGTGACAAACAGTATGAAATCAATATAAAAGTTGTTGAAATCAAGCGTAATATTGTGCCGGTGCCGTAAATAATGCATTTTGAGTCGTAAAAGTAGATTTTAAAGTGATTTTGCTTTTGTCCCGTCTTGTGTCCTATTGTTTGTGAATGGTCAACCTGTGCTATAACTATGGAAGGATGTTATTGACGATAATACACTAAACATCCTCGGTAATAATCTATTTAATGGGATTTCGTTTTCGGTAAGTCCACTTTTACCTTATCGTTGCTTGACTTATAAATTATACCGGATCACCTTCTAAGTGTAGCTGTTTTTTATTTTCTTGGGACCTTGAAATTTTTAAATGATTGATTCTTGATAGAACGTTAATTTTTAATTTTAAAACTTTCAACAGTGCAGTTGTGAGTATCTAAATTGTTATGACTTTGATACGTAATGTTTTTTTTATTAAAAATTAATAATACTACTTATACATTATTTTAATCAGAGTAAAAAAATATTGTGTATATGTCGAATGATAATATTTTTTAAAATAAACATGAAAATTTTACTTTTATTTAAGACAGATAGAAAATAACTTACTTTGTAAAGGTTTTTATAACAATTTGGACAGTTTTGGGACAGTCATTGAGATGCACATAGGCAACGTTTTTACGAAATTCCTATTTTTTTTATTACAAAATTTAAAGATACTAAGATAGGTATTATTTAAGAATAAAGGTACCTTCAGCAAAATACGAGATTTTACAGACAATTAATATTTCTGGTCAAGTAATTTATAAATTTATTCCGTCTTCCGTGTTGAATATAATTAATATAGGTTTTATTAGATATTATATTGTAAATTTACTGCAAATAAGTAGTAGGTATTTATGTGAATTATAAATATTACGTACATACCTCCATATTTGTCCCCCCATTCCCCCTTTTTTCCAGTTAAAAAGTAGCCTGTTACTCTCCATCTTTTCAACTGTATGCCAAAAATCAGGTCCATTGATTGCTTAGCTACGTCGTGAAGGAAGGACAAACAAACAAACAAACACACTTTCACATTTATAATATTAGTATAGATATTCTATAACATTAGTTTTTTTTAATTTTTTTTCGAATATACAGTTTCTTTTAGGCCAATATAATATCATTGTTTTAGGCTTTATAGTATAAACCAAAAGTTACAGACTGAAATAGATTAATTTTCTTATTTAATTAATTCATATTTACGCAAAATATTTACGTACTTAAAATAATCATGCACCGATAATAAGATATACCTACCTACTATATATTATAAAAAATAACGATAAACGTGGAACGAGCTAAGCACTTATTACCTACTTAAGATATCTTCTGTTAACAAAAAAGTATCTATTAATGATAAAAGCTAAATGTGTGATCACTTAAAAATCACCTTGAGTGCGTTCCTTCCTCATTGAAACAGATTCACCATCAAAATATTACGTAAGTGTGTTTTAATATTGAAAACTATTTTTTCAATTTAAATAGGTAACTAAAGGTACTAGGCCCACTAGGGATTCATTAAAAATGTTAATTTAAAAGTAATGTAAGATGCATTGAACCATCTTAAAAAAAGGAAGAGGTTTTGCATTTTTGTAAATACATTTAAGTTACAAACTTTAATTTATACTAAGATACCTATAACTTGATATTAGTTTCGCTTCATTTTGCTTGATCAGAATTTATAACAAAGCGTATATATTTTTTAAAACGTATCAAAATCCGTTGCATAGTTTTAAAGATCTAAGCCAACGGTCAGCAACAGGCGGACCGCGGTCCGCAAACAGACCGCGAAAGGTTGAACCTCGGACCGCCAGGCCTAATCTTGCGTTTTTTAGAGGACGCAATTTTATTTTTTTGATGTGTCCCCTACACAGTGTATACACAGTGTTCAGTGTAAAGCTAAAACCAAGTTTGTGAGGTCACCACCCTTGTCCCACGGCCGTATATACGATATATCTCTTAAACTATTTATTTGATAAATTTTTCTGTTGCAAATTAAATTC
>DWAJ01003455.1:0-14783 GCA_018238005.1 Eurema mandarina
AGAATTAAGAGAATTTTTTAATAGTACCTACCATGAGTGCGTTCCATAATCAATCTACTTCCTTTAATAGCTTTTTCTAATGTCACACAAGATAAGATACCTACCTATAGTTGTTTTATTATTTATCAGTGTTCTATCACTTCTGGACTAGTATTTACATTGGAACAAAACACAGTCGTAGTAGAAATTTACTAACTTGTTACTCATTATAGTTTACAATAAGTCCACTACCTTGAATAGCACTAAATTCTTTTTTTATTGAATAGACAATTTATCGAGGAAGGCTTTAGGCTATATAACATCACGCTGCGACTAATAGGAGCGAAGATATAATGGAAAATGTGGAAAAAACGGGTAAAATTATTCATCTTTGAGGGCCTCCTTTGCGTGCGCTGCGAAAACGGTTCAAGATACCAAAAAATATGAATGAAAGAATTATTCCTCTTTAAATTATAAAAAAAAGTTCGCGACAGTTTATGCCTATCTTCTAAGATTGACTCACTATAACATAATAATAGAAATTGATCTGACGGGGACGAAGTCGCGAGCAAAAGCTAGTAAATGATAAAGTACCTATAATAATTTTTTGTACATGTGAAAACCCTAAGCGCATCCAATTCAGCGAAGACGTCACTCATACATTAACAATAGTTGCAGTGACGTGTAGATCAAAGTGTTATCACGTATCGCTTGACAGGCGTCGGTGCCAATCGCGCGGCAATCCGTCAGACAACCAACGCCCAGGGGACCGCTGGCCTGAGGTACCTACTACGTAATTTGCTTCACTTATTGCATGAGGAACATAGACAATTCAATTGTAATAGACGTTATCTCGGGGCACACGCGTTATAGATTTTTTTCATGTGAATGATATAAAAATAAGTTTGAGGAGAAATTTGTAATTGCTTTGTAAATATGTTATGACGAAAAAAGTGTTTTTATAAGTAGCTTAGTGGAATAAATAAATATTTGAATTCGACTTATTTTTTATTGAAAACTCCACTATTCGATCATCTTTAATCACTACAAAGATTGAGAAATGCTTAACGTGGAACCTGATCTGGAAACCACGTTTAACGTCTAAAGTGAATTTGCCAGCTATTCAAGAAGAAATACACTTTCTTCTTGAAACAACTTAAATCATATTGCATTGGAAATACCGCGTGAGAGCACAGATTCCCTAGTGGTTCTGCGTGGCAAAAAGTTACCTACTTTCAAAGCGCACTGTGGTTGACTACCAGCTGTAATGGTGGTGCGGATAGTATTGCAATCTGTGAGAACAATCCGAAAAACTCCTCTGAAATTTTTATTTGAAATCATACATCGACTCATTTGACCTACATTTAAAGATTTAATTATTAATCTGATAAACTGCATCTTTTTTATGTCTACTTTGAAGTTTTCACAACATAAAAGAACCCTAAACTACGAAACGAAGACGAGTATGTAGTTAGGTATATGAATCTCTGGAATGAAATGTTATTCTGACTGCCAACAACGCACAACAAAGTGATTTTCAAATCAAAAAAAAGAATCATCATAATCACCCAGCCAATCCTCATGAGACCGCAAACAAAATAAATATTCTTTTTTGAAGTTGGTTTTATCTTATTAACAATTTTATAGATCTACTAGGCTAGGCATTACAGTTGTTTTCTCGCAATCAGCAACAAACAATGCAAATTACACAAAAATCGTTTAAAACTGAATAACCTATGAACAAAAAGAACTGAATTCAATTTAAACGGGAAATATATGAAACGAAACGTTAAAACATCGCTCATCGAAATGGATCGTCAATCCCGACATTTGAGCCGATATATTTTCCACTACGTTGAGTCAACATCGGCCCATTCATCGGTGCAATGAAAATATTGCCCATTTATCTTTTGTTTTTCAAAAACACCTCTCTTTTACTGGTGTGAACGGATCGCGTGCCGTCAGTATTCATTTATTCGATTTCGCGATATGAGAAATCACTATTTTTTATATCGGCAGAGCTTTTGTAATCGGTTGGATTTTGCTTGCCTTATCATTTAAAATATTGAAATGCATTTTTGTTTACTTCATAAATTTCATTGTCTGCCTTCTTTTTAGTTACCTATCGTAATAAGTTATTATATTATGTGATAAGACGCGATAATAGTGCGCATGGTTTGCGAAAAAGTACTATCAAAGGTCTAGTTATATGAGTATATTCTAAAATTTTTAACCACGTTGAAGAAATCGAAGCTGCTAAAACCAGTAATGAGAATTTTTAAGATAATATCAAATTATTATCAAGATATTATAACTAATACTTACTTTTTATATCTTAAACTCACTATAACGTTATTTATTCAAGTTTATTTTCTGTTTAGTTCCTAACTTTAAACGCTTACTAAAGAAAAACATTGCGTTACTTCAATATTCTATACCAGGAGTAAAGGTCCTTCAAAAACTTCTGTATATACTGTTCCTGCTCCTCTATACCTAAATCAAATACACATTTTCCCTTAACTCTTGCATACCTAATATCTAAAGACTGACAATTAATTATGCAAATATACCCTAGAGACATCTTGTGGCAAGTAGCAAGATGAATGATTATAATTAATTATTTTACTGCACAATAGATGGCGCTTCATATAGAAATCTTCTTTTGTTAAAACAATATCTAGTCCGGGATCCCTGGTCAATTTTTGCAATTTATTACTATCAAGCTAATTTTTCGTGAGTAGCTTTATTTTGATGAGACGCACAATTTCCTATACCAAACTCGATTGTGGTAGCTAACAGAGGTAGCAAGGATAAAATATGTCGATTTGGTGATTCTTAAATATTTATTACTAACTGATTTTTCTTGTGTTCTATCTCAAGATAATTATCTAAATAAAATCTTGAAAAAATATTTGTCTTACAAAATCTATGGTTTGATCAAAGAGTACTATTTCATTATATGTACGTAACGAGAAATTAGCTTGATAGTAATCAATTGGAAAAATTGACCAAGGATCCCGGACTAATACATTTAAATCTACAGAAAAGTTTATTAAATTGCTTTAAACAAATATTGTTTGTTTTATTTATTTCTAAATGTTTTAAAACTATACTCATTAATAAATAATAATTCAAAAAATGATCGTTATTTAGGTTCATTATAAAAATAAAAATCACATCTGAGTATAAAATTGTATATTACAATAACCCGGTACCGACACAATAACAATACAATTGTGATATAAGATACAATATTACATCATCACAGGTTGTAAAAATAAATGCTTAATAAAGAAGAACAATTAATCAGATCTTTTACATGTTTTACAATTTTGTTTCGATTCAACAATTCGTTTATAAAATAACAAAATAATAAATACTTCTTAAATGCTAAATGTCCATCCTAAAGATAAAAATAATAGTTGAGGTAAGTAAATAAAGTTGGGAATTAAATTATTTCGTTGCATTTCTTAATATGTAATGCAAATGAAATTATTATATTCACATTAAATAAATCGATTATAACTTATTAAAAAATAATATTGAAGTAAAGTGTAGTCACGTTAATTTAAACTTAGTAATATTTAACCAAAATTTCATAAGATATTATAAAAAAACTACTGTAGTGTGTCATGTTTTCAGGATAAATGAATTAATACAATAACGAACCCTATTAAATAGTACCTAGTTTTCTGAACTACTTCTAATACTACTCCAATGTTAAGGCACAAAGTGCTTAGACCTAATAAACTAAATTGAGCAATTTTAGCTACCATTTTCAACGCCATCTAGCGTTAAAACTTTGAACTATTAGTCTTGTCATCTTGTCAATACACAGATGTCACTAGCCTCTCAGAATTCCTGAACGAATCCGGCAGATGTCACTCATTGTCATGGAATGTTCTAGATTCTTCTTAAATTCCTTGAGCAATACTTTTGAGCCATCCTTTTCAAATACATTTGTTTTATTGCATTTTTTATGGAATATTCTCTAGATTCTCTTTATCTAAAAATAATGCTTTCAACTATTTAAATATCGTCAGTGATTTATAGGAATGTCATAATTGATTTGAACGATCTATTTTACGCTTTAGCTATAAGGCGTATGGAATGTTCTACACATAGAATGTTCCAGAATGGTTTCGTACTAAGGTATAGTCATGATTTGTGGTATGTTAAAGTCAATCTTTCTAATGCTTTTTTCTATGGAATATTCTAGAATATTCTCATGTTGTTAGCGCAGCCGTGGTTCATGCGATATTGCACGTACATCATGGCGGTATTGTGCCAGTAGTACAAAGCTCCAAGAACTAGAACATGCCACCATTGATGTGAATGTCCGATATAGTCCACTTTACCAGGAAACCAGCGTTCTGGAATCTGAAAATGAAATATACATACTTATCATTCCATCCTTGATATTTCTGTTAAAATATAAATCAGTTAGTAGTTTATCTAAACAAAGCAACATAATGTTTTAAAGTGAGTTTTGTTACAAATTAGACTGTGACTAAGTTTAAGTCGAGGTTATTAAAACATATTTATTTGACTAAGGCTTCATTCGCAGTACAGTAAAAAAGCATTTGTTTGATTGGACGTGGTTATTCACGAATATAAATGTGGATATAAATCGACCACTCAAAATTGAAAAACTACTAGATAAAAAAGTGTCATCTTTTTAAAAAATGCTACAAACAACATAATATACTCGGGAATGCTTCTGTTGTATTTGAACACTTTTTCAATGTCCGTTATGAAACTGTCGTGCGAATATGAAGCCTAAAGAGTAAAGATCTATTATACTTGGGATCTAGTTATTTTATCTAGGGTTAATTATATTTTATAATTCAACAAAAATGTGGATGTACTATTGAGTACATCAACAGTATTATTGAGTGTTGCTGTTAAAAAGTTTTATCGTAAAAACAAAACCAACGCACCTTGAAAGCATAAATGGCGAATGCGGTTCCACTAATGATGTACATTCCAATCACGCGCGGAAAAAACATCTGAAAACAATGTATGAATACAATCAAACATATTCTTCAAAAACAAACAATATGGATTTTTTGTCAAAAAAATAAATTATTTACGTTATGGTATTTGTCCTGCATTTAATTTATTTGTGCCTTGACAATACTAAGATTAATAGTATCCTTTTTATTTTTTAGTTCAAGTTATACGCAGATAACAGATTTTGCGCGAGAAAGTTGCATACATACATACATACATTTATATCACACTTTTACGGAAATATTTTAACTAGGCTTTGTCTGTACCTAAATTCCATATATAAATAATAAATATCAATTATAATGTTATTACTGACAAATAGACAGACCATCATAAAAATCGACTTTATTTAATGTTATAATATAGTAATGACCTTAAATCTCAGTTTCTTCGCTGGCGTGAAAAGTCTATATAGGTAAAAAATCTATATACTCACTTCTACCATTGGATTATGAAATCCTCCCATCACGTAAGTCCAATGTAGGGTCGGTACGACTCCGTACGCCGCCCAGCCGATGAACACGCACATCTTCACCAAGTACGGCACCTGCAGCCTCGGGATCTGAAGCACCATCGCCACCGTGAAGATCAGGGTCACCGACATCATGTAGAACGCTTTTAGACCCTGAAAGAGGTAAATAAAAATATAAAGTAAAGCTCTTTTTGGAGTCGAAACTTAAGATCGCCTTTTTTTTTCTAAAAAACCTTATATAGGAATGATATTACAATATACCTATATGACATGATATTTTTGTTTATATTAAAGTTTATATAACATTTAATTATTTATTCATGTATTATAAAGATAGATGAAGCTGTTCTGTTCTTATATTATATAAATACTTTTTAATAACTATAACTTATAATTATTTTCTATATCTGCATACAAATGATGGTATAATTAAATCAATGTAGAACAATTCATTTCCTATGAACGTCAACAATAGTATTATGTAAATAAATACTTCGTGTTTATAAAAAAACGGATTACGTCAACAGCATTACTTTTCGTCTTTCGATGATGATTTATATACAAAATATGTATGAGAATACGGCGTAGTTGGTCATTAAATATTCTCCACCTACATTGTAGTACGAATACATTACAATTTTTAAATAATAAACAGTACGTATTAGTAATATCGGACTAACTAAAGCATTAGGGTCAGCAGGAGCAAGTACAGAAGTAATTTACAATTTCAAAAATAACTAATTGTATGTAATGTAATAATGTAATCTCAATTTTAGTAACAGTTATATTTAGACTTAGTGAAGTCTTTGAAATACAATAATCTGTATTATACATTTCCATTTTGTCTGTCTTTGTCTTATTTCTCTTTACAATCGAATTATGGCCAGTACTCAAATCTACATCCTTGTCATCATAATATGAATATATTATCTTTAGAAAGAAACAAAACATAGTGCCAATAAAAACTGTATTATATAACGTTATTGCTTACATAACGACGCCGTTTATCTTAACAACAAACGTGCTCAGTTTGATACAAACAACTCAACTTCGCTGAACTAAATATTACTGCAAAATAAACCAGAAATTATGGCAGTTTCTAAAGACAAAGAAGTGTTAAAACAAACAAAACGTCTTCTAAGAACTGTTGTATGTTTACAAACAGTATTGCGGAAGAGCGAGCATGACCGTGGTCCTTAAACGACGAAGTACTCATACGCAAATCAAATTTAAGCACATCTCAAGTTTAGTCATTTTGACAGATGTGTCCAACGATTTTATATTAAAAAGATATGTTATAAGTGCAAAATTTTAAAGACGCAAAAACATCCTAATTAGGACGTTTTGCCTTTAGGTTATTGGTTGCCTGTGCATTCACGCGCAACTGACAAAACTAACTATCCCTTTTTTCTTGTTGGTTTTATCCTTTATCTCTTTTCTATCGTTTTGGCTTGTATGTATGTGTGCTGCCGCTACTGTGCGGAACACTTTTTTCGGTTGATTTGTATGGGTATAACATATCTTCTATAAAATATCATTGGATTTGTATGGCGAAAAGTCAAATCGGACCGATTTAAGTTGTACTTAAATTTGAACAGCGATTTAGTATTCCGGCAATAGTCTTACAATTTGAATACGCATTGAATGTGTCGATTTCTAAACAATTCGACTACCCCTGAACTATTTACAATAGCCACATACTAATACGAAGGGTAAGGTCAATAACGCGTTTTGCAAGAACTACCTACACATGTTGCTAAACCAATCGTTGAACTGAATCGACAATTGAAACATAAGAATACCGGTTGCGACTAATGACACGTTTCTATCACAATTAGAATTTTAGTTTGTAAATAATAAAGTACTAATATAAATAAAATTTTAGACGTATATTCAATATAAAATTCATTTAACAACAAGATTCTAATTATTAGGATATCTTTCCATCAAAATATAGCCATTTCAGACCAAATAGAGACATCGTTGTATGTTATTAATTTACATTCGTAACATACCTACATTACGGTACACAGAAAGCAGAGTCTATCCAAGTCAACAACGATTGGATCGTATTAATATTTCTCGAACAAATTTACGAACATAGGCGTAAAATATTGCAAGATGGTTAGAAAAATAAGGTCATTGCATATATAACTGCGCAATAGACGTCCGACGTTAGCTGTAAGGCTCTAACAGCGGTTTTGTGAAAGTCCGTGACGTAGATAATTACATCTTAATGCTTTCCTTTTAGTGTGTCAAATATTATGTGTATCTGTTGTGTATTTATTTATTTATTTATTTTACTCTTAGTTACAATATACAACAATAACATTTTATTGGATACAGCATTTGTAACAGGCGGCCTTATCACTAACGGGTGATCTCTTCCAGGCAAACCATTATCATAAAGAGAAAAATAACAAAAGAAAATCCGACGGCGATATGCAACTAATACTATTACAAATATTATATATTGTATAGAATATAAACTAAATATATACATAAAATCATAGTATTTAAATAGTATATAAGCTAGTACAAAAATATGATTTCGATTTTTTTTATTTCATTTAATTTTAAAATTTAGTTTCCATTTAAAAGTCTGACTTAATCGTGTATTCGTTTTTCAGAATTCTCGAAGTCGCTGGATAGGTTTTCCAAATATACAGCCTCTTTTTACTCGACATACTAGATGCAATATTTTCTTCTTGCCTAATGAATAGTGCAGTTAAATCTCACTTTTTTTAATAAAGCCTGGTAAATTCCATAGTAGGTGTATATATAATTATATTATTGCTTCAATAACCCTCATTTTCCTGACATTTAGCGAGAGCTTGAAAGCTACGCGATTTATGACTTTAAAAGCAACCTGATTTCTTTGGAATGTGGACAATATTACGTCAGAAAACTATTTGTCTTAAACATAGATAAATAACTAATACGAGTACCTACATATCACTCGCGTTATATTCGATCGTATGTTGACAATAACGACGATTTTCCTGATAGATTTTATTGCGTTATAGAAGAAAAATTAACACGTAGGTTCATACAACATATTATATACTTTAGGCGAGAATACCTAACATACAGACCTGAGAGCGATGCTTATTTATTTAATACTATCTGTTGCCCGCGGCTCCGTCCTCTTGGACTTTCATATAAACTTAAAAAGTAAGCCTATGTTACTCTCCATCTTTTCAACTAACTGCATGCCAAAAATCAGGTCGCTTGATTGCTTAGCTACGGCGTGAAGGAAGGACAAACAAACACACTTTCACATTTATAATATTAGTATGGATTATTCGTCATAATAATATTAAATAAATAAGTAAGGAAGAAATGATTAATTATTTAATAGACTATAAGTAGTACATACAATTTGCCAGCGAATATGTTGTATGCTTAACATTACAAACAGATATCTTGAATAATATATATTTATTGACAGCAGTGATGCGAGATGATTTTGTATAGCCAACTTTCACTCACCTACACTGTCATAGATTTACTTTTACTCGGAGAAAATTTAACTTTAAGATGGTGAGAATGATTTAACGAATACTGATATTTGGATAAACAATTTGAAACACGAAAGTTCAAACAATTTGAAGTATTGGGAGTATACAAATCAAATATTTAAAGATTTAAAATTGTAAGTTTTAAACTACTGATACATATATTAAAATATTTTGCCACGGTACTCTATCTATATATATTTAAAAAGAAAGTCGTGTTAGTTACACCATTTATAACCCGATAACGGCTCAACTGTTTTGGCTGAAAATTGGTGGGGATGTAGTTTAGAACCAGGAGAAGGACATAGGATACTTTTTATCCAATTTCCAGGGGAATAATTTTTTTATGAAAGTAAACGCGGACGGAGTCGCGGGCAACAGCTAGTTAATAATAAAAAATTGTCAATAGCCATCATATTGACAAAAATCTATACGAAACATATAAGTAAACAACATTATTAGTAACAGTATTGGTAACAAATATATTTTTCATTAATATTTCATTATAAATACATATTATTTATAGATATTATGGTTTAACGTTATCGAAAATAAGAAACACAGATAGTAACATATTGTTTTAAAATTAACATCGCAAAAGTCGATTAAAATATATGTAGATACTTATGATAGTAATATCATCAATGTATCGGCATTTTGAGAGAGCTGTACATTTTTTATTCGTTTGCCTTTTTTGGCATCACTCCCAAATAATGCTTTAAAAGGTCGTCGAACACTCTGAATGACAATGAACTTAGCTTGAGGCTTCCGATGGACATCCGACTTTATTGTAAAAACACTAAATTACTTTAATATCACTTTAACGACAGGACTGTTTTATATAAACGGTTGTTTCTCACTCATGGTAAAGATAACCTGTACATAATAGAATTGACTTTTTAGTGATGATGCCGCTCTTTACATATATTTTACTTTGTATGTTAAGTCAGTAAAATGAACTGTTAATGTAATAATGGGTATATAAATAAATTAAATAAATAATATATCAATTCGAAAACGCGCTCAATACTACTGCTTCTTGTACGTCAGAAGCCTCAATATTCTTGTCTAATGATTAATAAAAAACGAGCAAATTGCTCTGTTAACTAAAAATCTTTTAAAATGCACGACGCATTTAATGTGTGAACTCTATCTTCGTGAACAATTTAGTCGCTAATGAATCCTGTTTTATGGAAAAAATAAATTATCTTGGCACTATATATAACTTTATAAATATATGTGCTTGTTTCGCGTTGTTTTATTGTGCTATAGTGACGTCAGCAAGGACATCGGATGGAAAAATATGAATTCATTGAAACGTAGTCGTATAACAACTCTAGATTCATTCTAAATGACAATATGCATTTCGTCGAATATTATATGATGATGAGTTTATAATGTTTTAGAGGGAAATATTGAACCGATTTTGACAATTAATTGACTATTACAAAGAGATTATTCAAGGGTCTCATACAGAACATTGAAAAACAATTAGGCAACACGGGATACATCTAGTAATTAATAAGTACCTATATGAACTGTTTGCTATAGTAAACTTAATGAGAGTCAAAGGTCAACATAATATCTTAACACTAGATTACTTGTAATTACGATTACTTTAAATATTATCAATTTACACACACACACACAAATATTACTATATTGAAATAATATGTACCAAACGAAGCCAAGGATATGTTACAAAGATCCTGTTGAAACGATGTAGTTGTTTTCGCCTTTCAAACATATACTATGACTAGCCGTAACACGGATATAACCCCCGCGGTTTTACCCGTGGTTGCCGTTCCCGAGGCAATACCGGGATATAAAGTATCATATGTGTTAATCCAGGGTACCAACTATCTACATACCAAATTTCAACTAAATCGGCATAGTAGATTTTGCGTGAAAGAATCACAAACAAACATCCATGCATACATTCTCACAAACTACCACATTTATTATATTAGTAGTTTATTTTTTTTAACGTATTATTACGATTTATACGATTGTTATTTCAAAGAGATTATAATCGCATCTAGTTTATCAATTGCGGCGTAATAATGAAATCAATAAAAATTCCGCATCGCTCACATTAATTAGCAAATTGCCACGTTATCTGATTGCTATCATTTTGCTTATTAATAATTTATTTTTCAGTACGCATGTTCTAATAGTTAGTTTGTAAAATAGTAAATTAATCGCTTATGACAAAATATAAGACGGGACAATAGTACCTAATAAAAAAACACCAATAATATATTTTTTTTTGTTGAATTTCGAATAAATACATATCTAGTTTAATTTGTGTATTATATGAATGAGTGAATAAAGTTAAACTTGCTTTCACTAATATCGTTTGTTTTGATTACATTTAAAAAAAATAGTTTGACCCGGACTCCCAAACTGTACAAAACTGTTCGTCGGATCTTGTATTATAAATTTACAATACGTACCATAATGGTATACCATATCGTTAAAATTTAAGGAACAAATCTGTGTTAAATTTATTTACGAATGAACAGTGCGACTTTTTGTTTTTAAAAAAAAAATTTTAGAGATTTCAGCTTTATATTTATAATAATTAACTAACGTTTTTACTAATATAAACGCGTCATTTTAGTTTCCTTTTAACTTTTTAAATGGATGAAGCACTAACTAATTAATAATAACAGACCTATCTAACAGAAAACCTATAGCTACATTTCTCAATCATTTGCAACTTTAATTGAATATATAGCAATGTTTACGTATAAAACTTGTCGCAATATAATTAACTTTTCATACGTTTTGTAAAGCAAAATTAAAAATTATTTTCCTTCTAGAACAACTCAGTGCATGCCAAAATAAGACCTACATATTGATTTTTATTTATTCTTACGAGTGTTTTTGTTTTCGTTTTTTAATATTGCGATAAAATTAATAAGATATTTTAAGAGTTCTTACTTTGTTCGATATGTTGTACATATGTGACTTCACTATTTTAGATTTTTATTTTACTATTATTTAAGTTAGTAGCATTCGGCGATATATTATCCGCTACATACAGCTACTGCTTTATTGCCGCCAAATATTCAATGAATTTATACCCAGCAATCTCGCTAGAGTGTAGTAAATTGTTAAAAAATCTAAGTCATACATGTCGGTATACTCACATGGTTACACCAGAATGCGTAGTAGACTCCGGAGGTGTAAATGGCAAGCAAAGACAGGGCAATACCGAAGAGATCATACATTAGGAACGTATTGTAATCCGTCTCGGAGCGGCACGAGAAGGTGTGGTACAGCGCCGACAACGCCATACATATCTGAAATAGGTTTATAGTTGTTAATTTTATATTTAAAACGTACTGTTCACAATATTTTTATAATAATGGCAAAGCAAACGAGCGTAGGAGTCAGTTCATGGAAAGTGGTCATCGCCAACCGTGAATTATCGTGGAGCTTGATAGTTTCGGTGGTTATGAACAAATAACTTTTTTGGCTGTCAGTAAATGAAGTCTCTACACAATAAATTATAACACATAAGCTATCGTTATCGTAGTTTAGTATTAGACACCTACAGAAAGTCGCAGTCAGTCTTTGGTAATATGTCAGATATTCGATTACATTACATGCCGGTAAGGCTACCACCAAAGGAATTGAAATAAGGCTACCGACTTATTTAAAGTCCTTTTTCGTCATATTTTCTTTCCTTTTCCCCTATTTAAATTATGCATTCACGAATTGGTCATTTCGTTTCTCGTATTATACACTTATGTATATCATATGGTCGTGAAGAATCAATTGATTTTAATATCAAAGTTAATAATAAACACGGCTGTTCAAATAAGAATGTTTATAAACAAAACATAACTTCTTTAGAAGCATAGATACTATTAGTAAACATAGAATCAGTAAAATATCAGACGTTATATGGCATGTCATAACGTTAATAGCTTAGTAGTGTTAATTTATTTCATTTGAAAGACGATGATATCATAATCAAAATTCTTTTAATGAATATTTTTAAATAGTCTGTAAATTTGTACTAAATAACAAAGGACCTTCGTTATGCAAATACGTGCCAATTCTAAGTATATCCAAATATATATTTTGTAAAAAGACGCTGTTTTCCTAATAGGTAGTATGGTACGGTTCCATAAACACATTTAAGGACTTTCCACCTTTTAGTTTTTGTAAAAACCTATTACTGTATCAATGTTAATGTAATGTGGGTAGTATTCATTATAGGTATATAATTTTAATACGACCTTGTGCATGAAAAAAATATTATGGCAGGAATTTTATTCTCGCATGCGGAAGTTTTACCTAATAAAACGACGACATACAAAATTATTAAATACCAATTATTATTACTATATTTCTTAATGTTAAAGCGATACGTGGTAGGTACCTAATTATAATGATACGAAAAAAATTACGATAATTAATCACAGTAGCCAGCTAGTTTTTAACAGCTAGCAAAAAAATAAAAAGCTATAAAAAGATCAAATTTTTAGAATTTGTAAATTTTTACCAAGTAGGTAAAATATAATTATAGTAACACATAATTTTTAAAATTATATGTGACCATTATTATATATAATGTATTAATAATATATTTTAAGATAATTTCAGATCCTCTGTTTTGGACACAATTCTACACTTTCATTCATACATTGCGGTAAACTAAAGTCACGCACTACACCATTTTCAAAACTTTTTAACCTTTTAATGTAAAATGCATTGTATTCACACATTATTACGAATTCCGATATAAAAAAGAGATACGGACTTCGTTGTAATTATAAATATACGAGCCGTTGACCATAAATTCATGACGTATATAATTATAGTGCACGTTATATAAACGAAACATCAAGTAAACTGCGACGGCATAATAGCCTTTTCATAGTTTCAAAATCAGAAATCATCAAAGTAAATATTGAGCTTATAGGCTAATTAGAATTTTGTATGTAATTATAGTTTTACATCTAAGGTTCAGTTTCTAAATGAAACTTAGAACTACATTCGCTTTATAACTGAAACCATTCTATTTGTAATTTAAAAGTCATATTATAAATATGTTATTAAATAAAACTTGTAGTAGTTCAAGATCAATGAACCGAGTTGCTTTATAAAAAAATATTTGTATTGCATTAGTTATGTTGTTTTATAATAATTATTTTAGTAGTTTGTCATTTTTTATATCAATTAGACTTATAATACTGACCTATACATGGGACAGACCAATAAATAAATATTTATTGGTCTGTACCATAGGTTAAAAAAGCTTCTGTCACTAACCGAAGTATTCGCCATTAATGTGAAAGTTCAACTTATCTTCAGCCCGTAAGGAAAGTGCGATGCGATCTCGCAGGTGCATATAATGACATGACATTACATACGTTACGTCATTCAAACCAGTAAAAACTGCCAATGTGATATTAATATGGCTATTGAAAGTTCAAACTATTGTGGGTGATATAATAATGTATGTGTTTGTGTGAGTGAGTGTGTATGTGTGTGTTAATAGACAGAGTAAAACGTACTTGCGTGGTTTTTTATTATTTCTTTTGCTTTTGTTAATAATTTTAATGCACGCGTATTATTTCTGAAGCGCAAAGAACCCGGATTTGTCAACCTATTGGCCAGTTATCGAAGACATATTTCATCCATACTAATCCATACTTCCATACTAATATTATAAATGCGAAAGTAACTCTGTCTGTCTGTCTGTCTGTCTGTCTGTTACGCTTTCACGCCAAAACTACTGAACCGATTGTAATGAAATTTGGTACACAGATGGTCTAGAGCCT
>DWAJ01003456.1:0-14781 GCA_018238005.1 Eurema mandarina
GGGGCGCGTGATCGTCGGGTGCGCGAGCGTTGATTGGTTGTCCCAGTCGTGTTGTCTTTCTCGCACCAATACGTCAATTACGAGCGCGATTCTACCGATGCGCAGCTATTCTCGTCCAGCGCTAAACTTAAATTACGCGACCTATAACAGGAAGGTCACATCCCCTTTTATCTTCACAGACACTATTCCCAACTAAGCCACACTATAATTAATAATACACGAACATTAAAGTGAGATTTCACTAACCTGGAATCATAAATTCTATAAAATATCATCAACGCAAACCGGCTAGTACTATCGCGGTCACTGTGTTTTATAATTATGTTAATAATGTCTATACGATTATTTATATGATAATGTGAAATAGAAATTCGTGTTTTGTTGTCGGCAAAGACGTTCTAGATAAGTCGTGTACGTTCTTATGAGACTTGGAAGTGAAAACGTTATGGAATTAAATATTCTTGGGGCTACGGTTTTTATGTGAGTCCCAAATATAGATGCATCAATAATGAACGTGTTATTTTTGAACGGCTTTACTGTTTTGGAACTTATAATATGGATTTGATGTCGTAGGGCAATTTTTAATAGGTTGATTTTCTTTTTTAATTGTCGATTACTTAACATTCTGATTAGGTATCAATTAAACGAAGTTGATAAACAAGCAGGTTATAATGAAAAATAAAGATGGACATGTACAATATTGGCTGTAGATAATAAAAACGAAATTACCAGGTCCAGTATGAACTAAAATTGACTAATTATAACATTATATGTATGTATATGTTGTACCTCCATACTTCTTTTGTACCAAAGGATTATAAGGAGGATAAAAAGATTAAAACCAAACACACCTAAATATTATGTTGTCATTTACTCCTTAACTAAGATAACCTTATCTGATTTAAATAATTACGTTCCTATCCCAAAAATATTTAGTAGATTTTAATGTTAATTTAAAACATATCATTGACGTATTAAATAAATGATATAATAAAATCGATGGAACTCGTAATTTCATATAACATCTACATTCTAAGTATAGTGAATCGCCCATGAATTTTAATGCCTATACATCAATACCAAAAAACGTTTGATCGACTCACTATCTAATATTGTAACCAGTTCTTATCTTAATGGAGGAATCTGTAGGATTTGTGAATGGGTTCAGTCGGTGAGTCACAGCCTATGGTGACGTCACGGCTTCCTCGACCATAACCATAGATATCAGAATGATCTCTATGACCATATCTAACGTTGTAGATACCATAAATACTACAAGTATTTATGAAATTCTCATTCAATGTATACTAGAGGATTTTAATTATGAAGGTAGGTGCGTAGTATTACATAGATTGTTTAATTATCTATAAACGTGTTTTAGAAATGTACCTACCTACGAGTATGCCATTATAAGCACTCGTTATTCGATTTCGGTTATTATTAATATTATTAATAATACAAATAATGTTTAAAAATTAAATATTTTTTATGTACCTTAGGAAATAACGCACGCTTTTAAGAAACAATTCGTTATCTTCGTGTCTGTATGTTCTTTTGTATTTTACATGTCGGACTTATAATTATATGATTAGAAAATTATATAAAACACTCATTTAGTTCCATTTTACTAATCAAATTAAAATTAATGTACTTATATTGTAGAAGTAGATGTGTCTTATGAGGACCTAGAATCAAAAACTTTCAAGCAAAATATTACAGTAATTTTGTTGTACGTTCCCTATTATCTCTAAAACACACATAATTTAAGACAAAGCTCTTCTTTTTATGAATAAAAAAACTTTTCAATACCTCTTCTCTATATAAGTACTGTATTATTGTAATCGCAACTTAATTATCTCATAAAAATGCCTACAAAAAACCTCGTTGATGGACATTTCAGCGGACTTTCACCGTGCGATACCCATCATTACCAGCTGTTTGGAAGCTCTTCGGAGCTTTCACTGTCATTATTGTATAAATTTATTATTTTCGTGCCCCCACCGCCCCAGCCACCGAGCACTTAAACGTTTACAAAAAGTGTGAAAGTGATCGATGCTCAATAAACAGTCGTTATAAAATTACTGAATTAATATCGGCTTAAAAGGGCTTTCAATGTCTTTTTGATATACTCTGTAAGGAATTACTTAGGTCAAAATGAAATAAATGTTTCTTCAACTTGGTTTCATATGGTACCACTTTCGTTATAGTATTACAAAATGTATAACTAAACAAAGAAGTAGAGAAACCTAAGTCCAAATTGATTAACAATAGTAAAACTTTGTGCAAATCATCATATCAAAAATACTTTCTAGTAAAATAAACATAGATAGTACAACCCAGTCCCATAATTCAAACTTTACGATCTACAAAATCAGCAAACTCACTATAATCAAAAATTATACAATATAGTCGTACATAATATTTATCAGTTCTTCCAGAAACTTTACCTACTATATACAACTCCCGACGTACACTTAAAGACATTTCAAGCTAAACAATAAACTCCAAACATTAAACCTACCGAAGCATTGATAATAAAATCGTGCCTACCATTTACCATAAACCAGTCGCAGCTATAAAACAAACAAGTGAAGAAATTCGACTTCCGTCAACACACGTAATGAATGCCTTAACACTCGAATTGTAAGCAAACTCTGTTTACTAACAACCAGCTTCGATGCAGTATAAATAGGTGCATTGCACTTGGTAATAGACAATACAAACAATTCAAATAGGCGTGCGTACGTATTACATTCGTATAGTATCATATATCGTTTCAACTTCACACACTATTTAATAAAACAATTTCTTTATCTATTTTATGACTCCGAGGAAATATAACGGTATTTGTTGAGATACTATAATTCTTTTTTATGTACGCGTGCATATAAAACCCTACATACTTAACTTGAGGACCAGGAGCTTTGGCGCACCCTGAATGAGGCCTACGTTCAGCAGTGGACAAGGATAGGCTGAGATGATTGATTGATTGATTGATACTTAACTTAGGTTAAGTAAACAAAATCATGTACTAAATAATTTTGAATCCTTTTTGTAAGATATTACTTTACTGTTGGTAGTAAAGGACTGTTATTGTTTCTGTACTTTATCGAAGTTACTTTAGACAATTTCCGTGTAGTTTTACTATAGCACTTAGCAGTCTTGGGATGAGAATCCAATTTAAGGAGTTTAGCTACCTCTACTTTTTCATAGTTTATAAGATCTTTAGGTACTGTATCTTTTGTAAAACAACCCATACATTGTAAATAAGAATTTTTATGTAGAAATTTACATTTATAATAGTATTTTTTATTAATAGAACGTCCATGTTACCGCTAATACTTTAATAAGATTAATAGAAGCTCTCTGGCGCATAATCTCCTTAGTTCGTAAGTAGTTATTATTCGTTTCAAATAAATATCGCCGATGGCGGATCGATTTATAACAACACTAGTTATGTCCCACAGTTTCATCTGAAACCCGAGCCCGTTTTAAGAGATACATATTGGGTTAATATAATATAGTTTTCTATTGGTGAAAGAATTGTTAAAATTGGTGGTAATTACCTCCTCATAATTTATTAAGATACAAGCCTCCTTTATTATATTATTAAAAAGTAGTTTTTGACAGCCAATTGATAAAACTATTTTTAAGCATTTCGGTTTTTATCATCAATTAAGTAATAAAAGTAACTCTATACGTATTCAGATAATACTTATATAAATTAATCTTATTTTACAATCATTATATCATTAAAAGAAATTTATTAGAAATACTCGCATTACCCACTTTATATTTATGTTTCGAAGCAAAACAATAAATTTGTTCAGAGCAATATATTACGAGTTACATAAACAATAACCATTACCTTTATAAATTTAGCTGTAAGATAATGGCACCCACGAATTGTTTGATAAGTTCAATTGTTACTTCGTGATGTCTAGACGAATCGATTGTGGTTTATATTGCGAAATAGTTCACTAACTAAAATGCTAAAATATTTTTTAATCATTGAACTCTTATATTAAAATTATTCAACATACTTTTATAATTTTATTATGTAAAAACCTTTTTAAATAACATACTTAACTCACACTATACGCACCGCCACCCAAATTAGGCCAACAAAAATGTTAACAACAAGGCCATTTTAACAAATTACTAAACAAAAAGTTAAATGCCAGTAAATGTCGTGCACTCACCTCATTGTATACAGACGTCATGTTGAATCGCTGCTTTTGTTTATAAAAGTGGAGCGATCACAATCTAAGCACACATGGCACAAAATAAAAAACTTAAAAAAATAAATGTGACAGATGAAAAAATGTCAACTGTCAAAATGCGCGGCAAACGTAACGTCGGAGTTTAAAAGGCTGGGGTTACGGGCAGCGCGTGTGACGCGTTCTGTGTTTAGACTTGGCACTGATCGTCGGGCCACGGCAAAACGTTGAATGGGTATGCGCTCAGCTGCTATGCTCAATGAACCATACAAGTTCGGAGGCCACTGATTATTTTGACCCCATAGCTTATCTGATTCTTTATACAGATAAGTTATACGATGTTGCTTTCCATATTATGGTTTATTTGTGTAAGCACTTATCGGAAATGTATAAGTTTTATTGTAATATTAACGTACATCATAAGTATATTCATAACATAAGCATTAAAAATCACAAATATGCGTTTATATATTCTGTTTCCTATATATCGATTGCAATATTAATAAGCTGAAGTGATATGACGAAAGTAAATGTGACCTACTAATAATATCGCATCTAATTAAGCACACAACAAAGCATTAGCCAAGCTTAAAGGTGCCAATACGAAGGCGGTCCGTTATTGCAACAAAACTCATTATACCGTTTGGTGTTACCCTGTTTACGATCATTTTCAGTTTACCCGGTTACATTTGCATCGTCTTATTGTATGAATATTACTTGTACATTTATATTTAATCTGTACTTTGAATTTCAATATTTATAGTTGGGATTTTTGGTTTTCGGAATTGAATAGAACTAATGTAATTAGATAGATATTGTATGAAATTTTCATGTATTATTTAACATATTTTTTAACAGGCTAGTCTTTAATAAAAATAGAAGTATTCACTTAAAAAATGTTGAGTCATAAGTCATAACGTTCGTTGCACAAGAACATGAGCAAATGATACAATCTCTTGAACTTTGTTCTAAATAATAAACGTAGAAGTTCATCAAATTATATAAGTAGGTACTACGTTCTACAAACAAGCACGTTAACAATGCAAGTCATCGTTTTCTCACGACAATCGATTTTACTAACAATCCTGGGAAAAAACCCACCGCTACTTTATTAGTAATGAGGGAAGATAAATTGTAGGAGAAATGTATCGGCCATCTTATTTGCGATTAGTATCTTGATGGATAGATACGGGTATTAATGTTAATCGATTTGTTATATACTCTGCGCTTGTATTGATCTGCGATTGAACGATGAACTTTGAATGAAGATCTGTAATCGTTCTGTAATCTGTAATCTTGATATTGTGTACTTTTAATTCTATTTCAGACAAAGTTAAGTTGTGGTTGAGTTACTTTTCAAACGGAATGTTTACTCCGTAAATATAATCTTAAATGTTTGTAAAGCATACTGTTCTTCTTAACCTAAAAAGTATTTTCTTATATATAATGGACCCAATTCGTCCAATTCACTGTCTTCTAAGAATGGTTTATTTCTATTGGATTATTAAGAGGTCATGTTCAATCATTTCAAGTGACTCGTACATTTTATATCCGCTCATAATATCAGGTTGTAATAGGATTCGTATGTAAACTTGAACTTGTCAGTAACACAATACTGAGATTGTGTGGCAAATCGCATTATATTACACGACTTTTCTTTGAGAAATTTCCCATCTTTTTAGCAGCAAATATATATGAAATTATAACTTTAATTATTGTTAATGATAGAGGATTATATTCTTGATATGTTGTAGGGAGGAATACGATATAACAAGGACATGTAAATTGTAAGGTTCATTTAAACAACGTATTTTAGCCACAATTTGGACATCTGTAAAAACTGTACGTATTTGAAAATTTTGAGATTTAATATTAAAAAGTATATTGAACCATTTCTGGAAAAGAAGCCCACTATCAGAGAATATGATACTCTAAAATAAAGGCTTCTTAAATAAAAGCACTTTTATCAAAACTGCGGGAATATATTTTTATTTTATTTATTCTGTGATTCAGTCAAATATATAAGTATATTATTGTCTATATTAAGTGTCTTGTCGGCAAAAAAATTAAAGAGAAACGTTAACAACAATATGAAGACTAAAGCAAACTCAAAATTTTATAACAATGCGTAGTAAAATAGAATGCACAAATGCTTCGGTAGCAACTACAAAAACGTCGTACAAAAAGCCGTTTGCATGATAACTGAAGACCCTTAAAATTAAACAAAAAACTCGCTAAATGTTACACACACGTGTTTTCGCATCGTGATTTCGTCTGAACAATAATCCGGTTTTTATGACAACTTTCTAGTGATTCCCATCTATCCTTACAAGTGCTAATGGACTTGGACAAAACATTATATTCTTTTGTTGAGTAGGTAATTTAGATTTCTGTATATTGGCGATAAATTTGAGATTTATCTTATATGTAGTTGAATTTGATCCAACAAAGAATGTTGCTGTCTCAGCAAAGAGGAAATTGAAATGTTTATTAAGAATTATTGTTTACGTTTTCAATAATTATATTAATAAAATCTTAATGCGTTATGTTTTTCTGTATCTATAGAGGCTAAGGATACTTAGCTAGTCTATAAGTTTTTTTTAAGATTTAAATGTGTATTTTAATCTGCATTTTTATTATCTAGTAACCCTAAACCTCTTCAAAATAGCACTTTAAAGTGATACCGAATAAATCCGTCCGATCTACTTTTATTCAAATAACAAATTGTAAAATAAAATAGTTAATTGGCGTCCTAAAACAAGCAACGGTATCTCGGAGTAACCTAACCTACATAGCGAATTCTAAAACCAATAAGTGACAAACTTCTGTTGATCATTGAAAACTGCTTTATAGTTCGAAAAATTCGTGACTGCTCGTCACGACCACCGTTCGGTGGGCGACTGGAGTTGCCTGCTACAGAAACGTAAACACCGCATTGTCTACCTTAAACGTCGTGGTATTAAAACTTTGTAGCGAACTTGCGGTTATATTATTTGAAATACGTTCTTTTTGTTTTTTTTCTAAGTAAAAAGGATTTATTGATTACAATTTTGTACAGTTTTGGTCATAGACCCCACAGATATAGCTTGTCTCGTGAATGCTTAGAAGCGATTTACAAAAAATGTGCAATGAGAGCTTCATTAATTTAATTAAGTTGCTGTTCTATTTCTATGCAGTAATTTAAACTACTTTTAGTATCTATACATATAATGAAGTATAATTGTGTTAATTTTTAAAAGACCGCCTGTTACATCATTTCCAATAGATTTTAAGATTGTTTAATTGTAAGATCTATATTGTAACAAAGAATAAATAAAAAAAATATATTTGGCCTGCATAAAAGTTGATTGCAATTTTTGCCATAATTCTAAATATCTTTTATTAACCTGATTTCGTTTTAATAGATCTTTATACAACAGTCAGCCCAAAGCCAAGATTTAAGAACATGTACCATAAAAATTATAAAAAAAGTAGTTAAGATACATATAGAATATGTTAATAGCTTTCTTAGCTTGATCTTAAGTTTCAATTAAATTTTTAAATTAGAACTTTTAAACGTTACGCAATCCTTTTAAACACGGTTATTTATGATGGCTCTTACAAAATGATTTCACGGTTCACGTGTCGTCACAACTCTGTGACTAAATAATTTAAAGATCTTAAGAAATCCATAACGAACTTTCACATACTATGTATTTAAAAATCTAAAACGTTTTAACATCTCAATATTTAGAAATAGTACGACATAAATATTTATCTGTGTTCCTAATGGACGCCATTAATATGTTAGGTGACAGAGTATGATTCAGAAGCGACCATTAGGTTACACGGAGCATATTACAAATGGCACTTTGATAAAGCAAAAGAGCATTCATTTTCATAGATAATAGCGTACAAACAAATGGTGTGAGATACATCGGTGTATTCGCGAGGATAATGTTCTTATTTTCTTATCTATGAAGGCAATCAGACGACGGAATGGCGCTTGCCCAGGCCCATTAATTGTACCTATGCCGCGCTGAGAAATTGTTGTAATGTCTTTAATGCTTTGATAATTTATCAATAGGTATTAAGCTTTCAAGAAACCAACGGAGTTTATGTTTTCACCGGCAATAAGCGTAAACTTGTTAAGATTTGTATAGCTTTTCGAATCGATAACTTGTGGTCTTGATTTAAATTGTTTTGATAGTTAAAACCGGCTGGAGTGACATTATCCAGAAGTCAAGTAAAGAATGGTCCAGTATACTCGATATGTCTCTTATGAATAGAAATGGAAGCACATCGTCGGACAAACAACCCTCCCAAATAGCTTGCGACCCACTTAAAAAGTCGCCATGTACCTCGTCGGCGCAAGCAAGACCACCTTGACAAGAGTGTCAAGTGAGAGTGTTGATTAAGAAGAATATAGTTAAAGCTTGCTGAAAATTATTGTCGAGCGAATTTTCCTTCATTAACGCACTTCAACAACCTCAATTAAGATCTGAATTAAAGTGACAGGTCTAGAGTGTGTTGCCAATAAAAAAAAATATACCCTTTAAAAATTTAAAGATATTGCAGTTAGTAGAAACATCCATTGTAAGTTACAACAATTAAATATTTATTTGGCTTATGTTCAAATATCTAACCATCTAATTAACTTTCCGTCAAAGGTAATGACATATTAATATTAATAATAAATATGATATACAACACATGGCATTATAATAAGCACATCGAGATTATACCCTTTATGCGTGAATAAATGTTTAAGCCTACTAATGGACTCGTACAGCAGTTCAATTAGATGTCTCGAAGCAATTTGCAGGCAATTTTATAGCTATTTCATTGAATGTACTGAGAAAATTCTAGTCCAATTAAGTGATTAAAGTTTCGTTATCTGTATACTGGATGGATTTAAGATTACGTAGGTACTTTAAATATTATGTGGAATTGGAAGAACGTAATTACACAAACACGACGTCTTTTATAAAAGTTTTCTGTGTAAATCGAAATAGAAATTAAATACGTTTGTTATTTTTATGTTACCATAGAATAGGTAACCTTTTAACCTTCCTTGCATTTAGATAGAGATAAATAAAGACTTCACCAAACAACATATTAACAATATAACAAACTTGATGTTTTTATAATAGGTAAAAGTAACTGTTATTTCAATTTGGAATTAAAAAAAAAGCTAAGCTTACTAAGATCTATATTCACGAGTATTGAGTCGTACAATTTAATTCAAAACATACAATACCTCTTTCTGAGAACCTCCACGGTGAGATATAAACATGTTATTCTGAATTCAAACTATCTTATGTTTACAGTTACATTCATCACTGAATAACAAGCATAGGGTTTCACATCAGGAATACAATTTGAAAAGTATGCCAGAGTTGTATAGTTAGATTGCTTTGACTGGCCTTCCCACGACCTCCCTACATTTTGCTAGACAAAGTTAAAATCTAATATTGGTATAGATATTTATTTAACTAGGCTACTTATCGTAATACTATACGTAAAAAATGTATTGGTTACTACAAGTTTTAAGGGAATTTCTAGAAAGAAAACCCGTATAAGTATAACCGTTTAAAATTAAAAAGGTCAAAATTTCTATAATTCGAGGTTTAGTTTTTACTATCTCATATTATATTCTGTAAACAGTTATTAGTTATACTTGGTTTGACATTTGTTTCAAGCTAGACAACGCCAGTGACAGTTCAATTAAATGTGACTTTAATATAATCTGCGCATCTTGTCAAAATGACATTTCATTTATTGTAACTGACAGTATTGTCAGTAAAATAGTAACCTATATTTGTAACAGCAAGCGAATAAAATTATGATTTCAACTATACCCTCTATTATTATTGTTGTTGAATTATTTTAATTACTTAATAGATACTTTTGTATAATAAGAGTTAATATTGGTATATGAATTTACGAAAGTCCTGATTTTTGAATTTTTTATATTTGAATAGTTAAGAAAAAAATTCATTTAAATTTAAAATTGATAATAAAATAATTAAAAGCGATGATTGTTATTTCTTTAACCTATAGGTATGATAGTTTATTAAAAAAAATAATTACTGGCTGACAATGAAGTATTTTTTATAAAACACACGTGTGGGAACTTGTACGATAATATCATGATGTATAAGTAGAAGTGATTAAATTATATTTGTTCCTGTTTGTTCCACCATTGTTCCGATGATACTATCATTGAAATTTATAGTATTTTAATAGAGCTTGTATGGATAACATCATATAGTTTTAACGATCTTCGCACGGGTACAATTAGTTTTGATTAATTATCCCTTTATGTTATAACGGTTAACTGTAGAAGAGTAAGCATCGCTTCAACCTCAGATCTTTGCATATTATTTTATAATCTAGGTAACAAGTTATTGGCTAACAATAGGCCTGCAAAAGCAGTGTTACCAGCTTTAAAGAACAAAAAACTCGCCTTAAGGTTAATTTGTAGTATATTATCTGTCAAAATATTTTACAGAGTAGGTACCTACAGCAGCTATCATGTTTGGCCATGTTCTAAGGTTTACTTCTTCTCACCCAAACCTTAAAAAAACTTATACAAAAGTCCACAACTAGCATCTGTTATTTCACATACAAATGTAATTACACAACAAAAAACTAATCAAATTTTTTACACGTCCATTCATATAAGTCCATTGAACAATGGATTACGTCAAACGGTAGCACTTATTGTGTATTATATAATATCTAATATCTCGGTGTCCGGCTGTTCGCATTCTAATGCACACGGAACTAGGAAGGCGCCGGGTTCAAGAGCGATGATATTGTGATACAATAGCTATATAATCCGTGGAAGGGACAACCGAAAAAAATTAAACCGAAGAAAAATATTCTGATGACTTGCATGGTTAACTTGATGCTGTTACTCCGTCATTTCAAAAGTTAATCTTGAATTCGAGGTAAGAAAAGTTCATTAAAATACAGCTATTACAGAGTAATCAGTTTCCTAATGGCATGTATATTTTGGATATTAACTCTTTTCATTATTAGTTTGGTAGAAAGATGTCGTAATTGTTGATGGATTTGGATTAAGTCAGTTGAGATGTTTGCGCATATATAAAACACCTTAGTCTTTACGATAACAAATTAAACTATTACTTCGGTAATATTTAATTTTTAAACTGTCAATAAATATTTAAAAAAACAGTTTTTATATGGTAATGTACAAGACTTGGCTATTTTAAATAACCAAGTGTTATAGGTACATGCTTATGTTTCCATATAAATATACACGTAATATACGCAAACAGATACGCAACGTACACATAATAATATTAGCATTTAACACCAGTACAACGCAATAATAATGTTGCAACTGTCAAATAAATTAAGCATCTATGATGCATCTAGCAACTTTATGTCGCTACACAATACGCATTGTAAGATTTTTTGCATTTTTTTTTTATAATATGAAGAGGGGAGACGAGCATGCACTTGATTCAACGATTTGACGTAATTTACAAGACGAAAGGTCGTGGGAGCTAACACACCGGTTTTTGCACAATTTAAAGAGAACATAATATTTACTGTTACGTGTGTAACGTATGCTAATTATTGTACACAATTTGTTCTCTGGTATAAAAAGTATCCTATGTATTCTATTTATTTTAGTATCTAGGGTTAAATCTAATAGCATGTCATACTATAAGCAAATTTCGTGAAAATGCACTCATCATATGTACCTGTTTATACAATATACATCCTCAAAAACTTCGCGATTGTAATTTTGATACGAAAATGTTACATACACCTTAACTCGAATTATGATATTCAAAATTAAATCTCCTAAAAGTATATCCATATTTACGTGCATAGCTTCTGGTTGACTAAGCAAAATTTAATAAATGGTCTATCAGGAAAACTTCAGACACCGAAACGAGATCGTATGCTTGAGAAAAAACTTAAACTACAGCTTGTAGTCAAACAAAAGGTTATGCTAAAACGAATGACAGAAACATTAATCTAACAACTAAAAACCACGCCTTTACAACAGACGCATTATATAAAAAACAAAACACGCCTTTCAGCTGTGCCCAGTTTTACATAACATTTCTCTCCGCGACAACGTTTCAGTGGTCTAAATAAACATGCATTTGAAGTCGATCATTGTTAGTGCTTGCACAACTTAGAAAGCTATTGGGTAACTTTACTTATAACAAATCAAGTGTATAGATTGTAGAGTTAGTGGATTTAATTGAAGACGGGATTGTAAATTAATTGTCAATTGTGTTCAATGACATCGATTTAACGATCGTACTAAAGGACTAACTAACTTGGCTTAATAGGGACGTAGGTTGGTTATTAATAGTCGAGATTTAAAATTATATGTACTACTACATATAACTTTATTATTTAGAAACGACTGCCAACTTTTCAAGATATAAAATACGATATGACGATCAGAGATGTAGATCTCAAGATTTTTTTGGAAAACAAAACGTACACATACACAATATGTATGTATATATGTGTTCAAAAAGAACTTTTTGGAGCTTTCAAATAAATCGACAATTCTTTATATTTTAATTAAAATTATCACGAAGATAATGTAGGTGTTATAAGCGTGAATTGTTAAGGAAAATTGAAACTAGGTCAATCAAGTATTATCAAAAAATAAATCAGTGCAGCGAAAAAACCAGTTTTATTTCCCCGTCTCGAATTAATCTTGATAACATTTTGAGAAGTGCGATTCTTGATAAGCTTTTTATACGAAAACATAAAAATACTGTCATTTGCTTCACTTCCTTATCGTCGCATTTCTTAATACAATTCGGGAATTTAATAATTACTTCATTATAATCTGAGGTTTTTAATCTCTTGATTTTTTTTTCGTGTACAAATGTTTTTGTGTAATGGTTTTATATTTAAAAAATTAGGCTCTGCGCCCGACTAAAGACTTTCCTATTTTGAAGATATATACTTAATATCTTTACATGTATACATATATGTATAGATGTGTGACGTCATACGTAATCAATGTTCAGTGCACTCATTAGAAAACATTATTATTTTCGTATTACTTTCGTACTAACTTACTAAATAACGATAGCATACTTCTCCATACAAATTGACAAATCAATGACGTCATAATATTTCTTGTTCAGTGTTTCTATATAAAAAAACACGCTCCTTGCACTTGACTAAGTACTTTCGCTGTGACCTTCATCTCGTGGCCCACTGTGCCACAGCCTCAGGCGATGGCTTTCTCGCACACTCTTCAAGGTTGCCAGCCCTTAATTATTTTTCTACAGATAATTAAATTAAAAAAAAGTCAACCTGCAGCTTTTACTTACTTACTATCTACGTATACGTACGTCAATGTTTAATTTTAAATATTGACAATAGCATTTAAAAATAAATTCATGTCATTACTCATTTTAATGTCAATTAAATACGTGTTCCTCGAACTATGAAGCGATTCAGTTATAATTTATTCTTCTTCATTTGCTTATATTTTTGAATGAATAGAATACTTGAAATGCGTTCTTAATCAAATAACATAAATTTTGAAACTGTATTAGAATAACTAAAGTTTTTTAAAAACTTTTCTAGCGCAGCCCTAACTCTGTATAACTGGTATTGTTCGGACATAATTGTTTACGCCTCTAGTAATCGAGAATGTGGGAATATCTCTTATCTATAAATGATACAAGCATTTCATATCGATAGATGTCGTTGTATATAAAACTTAATACGACAATACGATTTAAAACGTTATGACGCCATTTTAAATTATTTTTCAAATATATACATAGATTGTGGAAGTAGGTACATTATAAATAAATATTTATGTCAAGTATGTCGTAAATTTCAGCTCAATAATTTCAGATATAAATGGCAAATTAAAAAAGCACGTACTATAAACCAAATATATTTTCAAAGTAGTTCAAAGCAATCAGATCATATTTTCGATACTAAACCACATAAATTATTCTTTAAGTATAGGTATAGTGAGTTTCTATATAAACAACATCGCGTTGTACAACGCATTCCCACAGTACCTCGCCTCGAGAGCTTCAGAGCTTTAGAGCTTTCGACAGAATGGTCATCTTGTTCTGGCTTTCACTTCACTTCAACCAAGCACTCCTTTGACATACGACTTAAGGTCGTAACTAATTTTTCATCAATAGCGAAAGTGCTTTACAAAACAGTTCTTATTTTATTGACGTAAACATTGAACAGTATTCGAGTACAATGGATCGCATTAAAGGTAACTTGGGGTCAGAGTAAAATTACTTTCTATTTTTAACTTACTTCTGTGAGCTGCGATTGTTTGTTGCGTGTTAAGATATGAATAGTTATGGTTAAACAAACGCTTTAATGTTTACGATAAAATGACCACTCATGTTGGTTACTTTATTGATTAAATTTGCAATGTGTTTTTTTATATAGTCTATAGAATGGAATCTATAATATAAAATGGACTTTCAATAAATCGTTGTAGAATCAAACTGCTACTACGAGAGAACCTATATAACGTACTACCCAAAAAAAGTGTAATATTAATTATAAATATGTATTTATT
>DWAJ01003457.1:0-14779 GCA_018238005.1 Eurema mandarina
CGCTAAAGTAGAGACTGAATAAATTAATAACCGACTTGGTATTACATGGATCTCACAACTTTTTACCGTAGAACAATTGAGTTGGGAGACTTGGTTTTTTTGACAAGTATTGTTTTTGATGGGATAATAATCTTACTTTGTCCATTAACGAAATAAGCCAACTTAATCTCAAAAAGTAAAAAGAGCTATAAAAACAGACGAAAGTAAAACATTATTAAATTATGTTATAAACGCAAAATATTAACGCGAATATCGAAATAAGCAATATTTTCTTAACAAAATTGAATTTAACAAGCTTAAGTACCATCTCGACATCCTGAGAGACTTATTAATATTCCTAATGCCTTTTTCTTAAGTCCACTTCGTACATCTTCAAACCAAAATTGATTTCGTATTAAGGCTTAATCTTCAAAGGCCAAGAAAATGATTGACTTACATTTATTCCGATTTTGATAGAAATCGTCCGTCAGCGACCTATTAATATTTATTAATGTTTTTTCGTTTGTAAAGCAAAAGATTATGTTAAAGAATTTTATTTTTAATAAAGATGATATTTTTGATTTGAGTTTGAGTATTCCAAGTGTCTATATATCTCCCTATGTTTGTGTATGTTTGTATTATGTTTAGATAGATTTTTTAAATGATAAAATAATATAATTTAATAAACCTTTCTCTGGACACTTATAAGTGTTACAAGATTAATAAGCGTTCAAAATTACTAAGTGATCATTAATTATGTAAAGGGATCCATTGTATATCAAAGGATAATTCAAACAAAAATTTATTTATAAAGTAAGATAAAGAAAATAATGATTAAATAATTATAAAACGTAAAAGAAGTCTCTAGTTATCTCTAGAGGCCTTACTCCTATGGCAGCAATAAACGAGTTATTATACAAAATTTACTCAATAAAAAAGTGAAATGACTGTACACCTAAAGCATACAGAACACATCACTCAAAGCTTTAGTTTTGTTGAAATTAGCATATTCAAAGGAAACCAAACGTTAATTCAAGGCCACATACAATACCTGTCTTAAAAAGAAACCTTTAACCCGAGAAACTTAACAAATAAGACCCAGAAGACTGCCCTAATAATTGTCTAGATACCTTAGCCTTGCAAAAACTTGCTTCATAGTTCCGACGGTGGCTCGCCTATTACGTACAACATTGCTTGCACAGAGCGAGCTGTTCGCGCAAATATTTGACATATTGTATACGCCGTGCTTGCTTAGTGTCTAACTCGCTTTGAGTCTGATGTCTAAACTTTATCGTAACACGAATATTAATACCTATTCAGCTTGTAACTGGTAGCACTTACGTAAGAAGTTTGCTTAGCTAGACTGCTCAAGTTTTTTTTTTAATAACTACAATAGTTATTACTAGGTAATGGTGTTACTAATGAAGCGAAAAACTAAATTATAGAAATTGAACCTTTTAATTTATTCGGCTGTGTTACCATACTGCTATTTTGGAACGTATAGTTTTTTATTATGACTAAAATGTCAGATTGATTTTTGTGACTACAGGAGTAGCATTGAAATCAGCTACACGACTCAAAAGAAAAAGCTGGAACATTAGCCTTATTAATTATTAACTCCATCAAAAGAATTCATTATTTTAATGTGCCGTCCAAACCAGTTTTATTATTAATAAAAAGCGCCGTTTCCTGACACTCCTTTGTTATAAAAGCAAAATTGAAAAACAAGGAAGAAATCCATGACCATTTTAATAATTTTCAGTGAAATTAAAATCTTTCGCTCTTCTTCAAATATTTATGAAAGTCGAGCGTCTAAATCCTTGTAGACTTAAATAAACAGCTACAGATAATCCTATAAAATTTTCCAATTTCGGCCCCTAGGCGACACCTGTGCCGTTCCATGGCGAAATGAATATTTTCACCAATTTCTATTCAAATACCTCCAACAAGATGTCCTTTGGTACTGTTTATAAAATCCACGTGGATCCCACGTTTTATTTACTACTTTATCCTTGCGTGTTAGTTGTTTTGGGTATTATTCAAATATTAATATGTCTTTATACACTACACCTGTCTCCCAGTTACATTGACGTACTTCTCAACATTACTTAAGGGATAAGCAGAAATCAATTAAATTGGTACAGCCGTTCTAGTTTTAAAAATTATATGTAATTATCTGAATAATTTTTAAATTTTATATCAAGATTGCTTAGTCTAGACTTTTATCATTTCCATTTAAAGTAAAATTAGGCTCCATATTAATTAATCTTCACTAATTTATTCAGTCCTAAAACAGCAATTATGATACTATTTGCAAACCAATTTATAATAAGCCCAGAAAATTAATTGACTTGGCATTTAATTCTATAGACCTGATAAATTATGCGTTGATTAAAAATAAATTATCTTAAATATTAAACATTACATGTTCAAGTAAAACTAAACGACTTTTAAAAAGTCATACATAATATTTACATATAAATATAAAGTAGAAACTGCTAAATCCTCCTAAGCTAAGAAACCTTGGTATTACGGTAGCATACAATGGTAATTGTAAGAGATAATTAATTTGTTAAAAACTTGGATTAATCGTACAATTAATTGCCCGATTTGTCCAGATTACCGGAGCGGTCAATTGGTAGTAACCATTTACTTGACAATATATTGATGTGTTCAACAAAAATACTTCGTGCTAAAACTGCAATGCACCCTCACGTGTTAACGCCCATTTATTATCATTAATACGCGGATCTTAACACCCCTACTTAATATCGATCACGGAAACATAAGCTTGAATATTGCGAACGAGGCCGCATCGAATCACGTACATTTGTAAAGTAACAACTTTGTCCAGTTTATACAAAAAAAATGTAATCAAAATATCCAGAAGGAAGTACCTGATTATATAATAATAAATTTCTATAGTAGATACATATATAAATTTTAACGTTTGTAAAATACAGTTTTAAGTGGGAAATCCTCATATGAAAACAATGTGCTCTTGAGATTTTTGTCAAAAAGTAAGATGAAGTAAGATCCAGGATGTTCCTGGATGAAAGTACGACCTATAAGAAATAATATTATTATACACTTAAACGTCATATATCTATTTATAAAAGTTGAATCTTGTTTAAATCTATAAGAACCAATGAAATTATATTAAATACATATTTTATAAGCGCAAAATCCTAATTAGGACGTCTTACCTTTAGGTAGACTTCCTATGAATTCACACGTAACTGACAAAACTAACTCTCTCTTTTATTCTTGTTGGTTTTATCATTTATCTTTTCTATCGTTTTGACATGTATGTGCTGCCGCTGCTGTGCGTAACAGTTTTTCGATATCTAATTACATAATATAACTGATTAAAATGCTATAAAATTTTGTACAATTGAATTATTTCAAGACGGTTCTAACTCAGTTGTATGTCCGTACATTCCGCGTTTAACACAAAGGAAATTGCTTATAAATAAACACATTAGTGTGAAAGCCGGATTTGAGAGCTAACGTTTCCCCTGATTCTATTGTCGGTGTTAAGTACATACTTAACACTTTATCATACATCGTATTATCCTTCTCCTCCGTAATCCTTATAAACATTTTCTTATTTTCATCCTTTTTAATAACCTTCAAAGAAAATGGATTTCCTTAGTAACATATGTAAAAAATGTTTTCCTTTAGAAATTGGTTACCTAATGATGTATTAAAAACGTTGAAAATTATTTTAGGAGGTTAAAGACAAACAGAAATAAATATTGAATAGACAAAATTTCCCTTGACAATAAGAAAACGTAAATTTCTTTAACAAAAATAACAGTCAACTAGACACGCTCAAACAGTCCTATTGAAAAAATACAAGCTTACAATCTAATACCACTCTAAATTGTAAAACTAAAGCCAATCACAGTTAACAATTTGATCTCGAATATTGTTGTATAATCGGAAAATCTGTTCAAAATATACAATAACCGCGCCATGTCGATAAGCTTGTCACTAAACTCTATTGTAAATGAATCGCGTCAGATCCGAAGATATCAATGGGTTTGATCGATCAACGCCCGTTAGTTCGGCCGCGTTAAGTGATTAGGATTTTCGATTTGCGTGTGATTTGTATGCAAAATGTTGCTGGTTTTATTTTAAATATCAATAGTCAATAAAATAAAGAAATAGCAATTGTTTATCACAATTCAAACGCATCAAGTAGCTATAATCATGTTTCATGGAAAGAAATAGAAAATCAATGGTATTGATGGATAAGAGCCATGAGCATGAAATTCTCCCGACTACAACCCCCCCACTGTGTTCTTTCTTAGCTTGGTAGTGGTTCAATTAGGCTAAGGCTATCAATACTTATATACATTATATAAATAAAATAAAAATAAAATAAAAAGCCTTTATTTGCTCCTATGAACTGGATAACATTTTGGTTAGTGGATTAGTAATTATAACTAAAGTAATTGTAGTTAGTATTATTAGTTAATTAAGGTAATTGCTTTTTTTTCCTCCATAGGAACCCCCGTGCGGGTGAAGGCCTCCTCCAGGTGGTGCCATTTATCATATACATTATTATCATATACATATATTATTTTACATATACATTATATACACATTGATAAACCATTAATTCTATAACATACCTTCTTAATTAAATTTCTTAAACGCCTACAAATACATCGTAACACACTTATCTATTATAAGTAAAGATTTATATTAACTAACTGTGGGCATTAGCCGTCAATTGCTAGTCACAAGGCTTCCCAGGATTTCCGGTGCAGCGTTAGAGCTAAATCTGTAACAGACTGTAATACTAAATTAATATAGCTTAAGTATTAATAGCCTTAGCGTTAGCATTAAGGCATATTGTACATTTGATACTACTTCTTACTGCTAGATAAAGAATATATAAAACATTTTGTAAGAAAATATAGATACGATAAAGCGTCTAAAAACATATCATCTTACTAAACATCGGATCTTTGAAAGATTTCACCTTAAAAGAAATAACAGCCGCAAGAAAATCCAGATATTACCACAATGTCAATGACAAAGCCACAAAGCAATATGATCATTATGTCACCTGAAGAGCTTAATTAACGAAATAAAAGCCACCAATTATATTTAAGGTAATCGTCTTTCAGAGCTCCGAGCTACTAAGAGATCTCAATAAAAAGATCCCATTGCGAAGATTATCTCATATTACACGAGATTGACTCCGCTATTGTTAGACTCATAACTTATTTTCTGAGCATTTAGTCCGGGCGTCAATTAGTGCCCGTCGTTAGCGAGGCCTTACTATCAGTTACGAGTGACGTTAGCAATCGAGCTAGTTTTTTTAGTCGTGTTGGGAGATCTGAACTGAAGATTTAAAAAAAGATTTGGTTTGCATACTAGGGAAGTCAGAAATATGTTAAATTAAGGGATTTTAGATAGAAATATTGGTTTTATCTAGCACAAGATAACACGGTAAGAATAGAATAGAAGAACCTACGAATTGTTGTAAACTTAAAAAAAATAAAAGTAGCATATTCTTTATTCTTCTTAGTTTGTTTTTATAGGTATATATCAATTATAATGTATAACCTATAAATTAAGATCTTTGTACATAATTATTTTTAAGTGTTAAATTTCAACCATTGACAACTTTATTCATCTATTTAAAAAAAAGTTCACTCACGGTGAAAATTTAAAGTACCTATTATTCAACATTTACCACACAAACCAGAAAACCCGTCATGTATCAAATGTTGCTTCAATATCCTTCATATTTACATGCAACATATATTTTACGAAATCTTACACAAATTCCCGCCGACAGACTTCAAGATTCGCGCGAATGCATATTGGAAAATTTTATTAAGAACGCCGTGTAGGAGTGACAGCGTGACAATAATCCGATGCATCATTTTCCAGTAACATTTCTGAGCTAAAAATATTGTATTTTGAATACAAGCTTCCAGAACGTGGATCCTTTATGAAACTTTCCGATGTGTTGTTCTAAGCCCTGTCAAACTTTCTAACATTCGTTTGGGAACGACATATAAAATAAGAGGGTATTTACTTATCGATGTATTTTACGTCAGTAAGATTATAAGACATATTCGTAACGTACTTACTTTACTTGGCAGAGGCAATTTGACAGAGACAATTTTCGTTACGTGAAATACTTTGTAATGTAATGTTAAAGAAGCTTCCTTAAAAAGTTCAGTAAGAAGCAGTGTCTAGAACTTATTAAAGACGATTAGACGTCTTCTGACCTGAACTAAAATTTATACTGTGCAAATATATAATTTTTAATAAGAAAAAAGACATCTATTTTTCCTAATTAGCTTATTCTATTCAAGAATTTTCTTAATCAAGTTAATCTGTAAACTTAAAAATTTAAGACGAATTCTGCTACCTACAAAAGGCTACTTACAAAAAGTACCCGCAAACTCTTTTTAATTATCAATAACAAACGTAATTCTCTCACGATTATTACACTATAAAACTATCGCAATGTTACGTGCTATTTAATAAGATAATAAAACCGTAATATCCTTATAAAATTTTATTATTCAATTAATGTTTACGCATTCAGATATTACATTTATTTTTCTCTTAACAACGCAATGAATAGGTATATTGCTTTAATTTTCTTTTGTATGTGTAATGTTGCTATAAGCAGAGATTTCTATGTGGGAATGTTCAAGAGGAATGATATTTTAGTAGCTCAAGATAGACTTTATAAGGAGAGAGTGTCGTTTAGAAAAGTACAAGCCAAGTATGGGAGGATATTTAAGTGTCCTGTAAGTGACATTCCTTCACTTTAAGTTATATTAGTTTTCAATAGGACTCATAACTTATGAATAATTTCATTGTATTGACAATATATTAGCCGAGATGTCTTCATATACAAAAAGTCAATTTTATCTATAGAAGACAGCCAGTCGTGTCACATCTACCTTTGCAAATTATCTACCTTTAAACATAATCATCGTCATCGGCGTCGTCGTCTCAGCCGTAAGACGTTCACTGCTGGACATAGGCCTCTCCCATAAACATATTAATAATTGTTCAGAAACAAATTGAACTGTAAACTTAGTTTACGATTTCATATATTTTTATACTTTGATTTTCAGATAACATACTTCAGGGTGGTCGATCGCTTAGGTATAGGACGAGGTCCTCGCGTCGAAATCATTCGAGGTGGTCTCCAACGCAAATACTTGGTCCTTCGCCTAACGTCCTTATATGGCTACCCCATATCCGTCAACATATACATCGGTTGTGAAAATAAAGTCCCACCAAGGGCTGCGCTTACCACAGATGAAGCTCACGATGTTACTACAGATAAAGGAGGCGATTCTGATAAAACAACTGTCGTATCTGACAATAACGCAGCGTCAGATGCATCTGATACAAATAAAACTGCAGAAGTCACCACTGAAGCGACCTAAAATATTATATCTGTTAATTTAATTTGTGAAATGATACCAAGAACTGTTTATTAAAAATATCGTTTATATAGTATTTTTACAATTTTGTAAATGTTATATAATTAACAATTCTTTATCATCAAAAGCCATGACTAACTCTCAAAGCGAGTATAAAAATAATATTTCATTTGTAGACCAAAAAATAAGCGGCTATAAAAATACAAGGCATTAAGGCAATAGAAATAGTTTGTCGACACACGTACCAAAGACTGTATTTTATGAGAAAACTCCATTAGTACGAGTGTCCTAAATACACCGCTAACAGTTTTCGAGTTCGGAGGCGCTCGCAAACTTTTTCATTACGTGTCTCAACGAGACGCCACTAGTAGAATCCGCTCAATGTTTACAAGTTTCCTTCAACTTTCCTAAGTAAATAAAACAAAAGTCAAAAATAACGTTTTTGTTCCGAGTTTAAAGTTTGCGATGATTCGGTACTGGCATAATGTCTTATCGGATTTATTTGTCAAATACATAAAACTTCGATTTGTCTATAAGTGTAATTTGTATATATTGTCTATAAGCTTTTAATCCCAGTCGAGTGTTCGTTTGATTATGAAAACACACGCTTCTATAGAAATGCATTGTGTAAAATGTTTTGTTTCGTCGTAGATTTATAATATTAATAAAAATAAAATATGCATGACACTTCCTTATTTCAACAAACCCATTATCATTTTTCTATATAAAGGACTGCAGCTACTTTAATACAATCACTCGGCTTAAAGAATGGAAAGGCTGATAAATCTATTTCTAGTTATGAATATTTTAATAGAAATATATTGTTTTGATCCGGGCGCTAAAGACTTGGAAACATCGATCGAGGAAACATTTGTTAGAGAGTTCGACTTTATCCCAGACACGAAATCAATGAATCAGGAGTTTTTCGAAGAGTTCCAATTTCCAAAAGGCAAGTTGAAGGGTGAACCAACAAAACAAGACGTCCGTAATATGAATAGTTACTGTCAATCTTTCCGGACTTGTTCGAGTTGTATTCGAGCTACGGAATATTCATGTGGATGGTGCCATGACTTCGGTTGCACTGCTAACCAGCTTACCCATTGCCCTCAAGTGATAAACGCGTTAGATAACGATAAAACTTCTATACCGAGATGTCCAAAAATAACGCACGATGGACCTATCTTTATTCCTGCAGGAGTGAGAATGAATCTTAAAGTCAAGCTTACCGCTCTGGACTCGGCTATTTACAGAAAAGATATCATATGTCAGCTTCGGCTCAAAGACAGGGTTACGCGTTTGAAGGGCTTCATAATTTCAGATTTCGTTTATTGCTATCCTGTTACTATGAAGACATTGATAGAAGATCGAGGAACGTTCCGTCTCATTTGGGGAGGTGTGGAGCCGCACTCCAATGCGATACAGTTGTATATCTACAGATGTGAGATGTTGGCTCATGATTGTGAGGGCTGTAGACAGTTACCACCATACTACGGGTGTGGTTGGTGCGACAAAACACGGAAATGTTCTGTGAGTGATAAATGCGAAAGGAACTTCTTGAAGTGGACTCTGAATAGAATATCGTGTGGGAACAAGGGTCGCAAACGAAACGGATAAAAAGTTATTTTTAAATTTAACGTAAATGTCCTTCTTGATTACATCTTTAAAACATCAGAAGTGGTTTTCATTTTATACCGTATTTTTCCTCCTCCAATTCTTATATTTGAAAGAATCCTTTCAATTCTATTACAATATAACAAAAACTGAAGACAGTAGCGTTAATGGTACCATTTCAGATGTAATATTTCTATTTTCAGAACCAAGTCTAGTTTAAAAACAGGCACACCATATTTCATGGCGGGGACACGTAAATCATTTGACAAACGACGCTTCCGATCTTGCTTATTATGAATGCTCGCAATTTCCATTGAGAATTATTTCCGTGTTCTGTAAGGCTAAAGATTATGCGGTGTATTAGTGATTTATTGTTAACTTATGCATAGCGGGCACCACTTTCATTATGTAGCCATGTTGTTTAAAAGATGCTTTGTAGAATTTCACTTACAATGAAACAAGATGTTTTTAAATTTTTCTTAAGCCAAATATAATTTTTAACACTGGCCTTGGGTATTGTTTTAACTCTTCATATGTTTAAAATTGTTTTCTTTAAGTTGTAAATTAATTATGTAGCTTAATATTTCAATTATATTTAATGGGCTCTGCAGTCAATGTTCCATACTCTTTCTTTGTTTCTTATCTTCTGACAACCGTATCCCCCCACAACTATAATATAAAAATAGCACGATTTAAATTTAAATGTCATCTTACAAATAACTGTTACAACTTACAAGTATCTAAGAGTATAATATAGTTATAGTTAATAGCTCCTTCTCTACAAAGAATAGTTTACACAGCCCGCATCGCGAGACCACGCGTAAGTACCGATCGACCTTTTTTAAATGAAATGCATTTAAAAAATGTGATACAAAATGATGAGGTAAACTTTGAAAAACGTCAGTCGAGGCCGGCATTAATTCCGCGTCCGACGCAATACGTCTTCCCAAAGTTTCCAATTTACACAATCCGATCGTAAATCTGCGGGGCTCAGACTGAAAATTTTAAAATATTACCGGTAGACGCCGCACGGGGCATTACGGGTGTCATACGCTGGGGCCCCGTTATAGGGCTCCTGAGTTGGTTGAACAGAGATTATATATAAAATCGTGTTTATATTCATCCTTATCTAGATAAATTATAAATAAATATTTTCAGGACATTGATACACACCGCGCCACCTAGTTCCAAGCTAAGCCGAAGCTTGTGTTATGGCAACTAGATAACGGAATAAATTACATATACATACTTTTCTTTTGTAAATACAATACATAGCAACACCCAGACCCCAGAAAAATACAAATAATAAAAATTTGATGTAACTTTTAGAAAAATAATGATATAAACTTAATACCTTATAAAGGCTTCGATTAGAAGCACGTTATTGACAGGTTCATTTGGTGGATTAAGAACAGTGTGTTGCAATGAATACACACCTATGTATTTATATTTAATTCCTTTTCAGTATCCATCCTTTTCTGACTTGATGCAAAATATATTCATTAAATCATATGCAAAACAAAACAATGAAGGAACCGGTGTTTATTTTATTCACTTTATTAAAAAATTACGACAAAAAATACATTACATTCCTTTTTCAAAAAAATACAGTTAAGACGAAATCTTACTAAACGGTTATTAATAAAAGCATTATCATTATTATTTCTACTAGATAATTCTGAAGCCCCAAAATCTATTAAAAAGATTAATTACTATAACAGTCCAGCACTGTATATCGTTGCATAGGTACCGAGTTAGATACCACAGAATTACATTTTTAGCGATGAATAATTAATGTATGGATTGTTAAATCTTCGTTAAATAAATTCATGGCTTTTAAGGGTTATTAATAGCTTTAGCATCGCTTTTGAAAACCTGTTTACGAATTAATGCCTTCTAACGATTCTTCTATAGTATATTTTCCACGATAGTGAAATTATTTTTATGAAGTTACTAAAGAACTAATTTGTGAATCGAAGTGATCTTAACTTATTAATGGTAATATAATCTTTTTGATCTGATTACCGATAAATACTCCGTAGCTTCCAAAAACTGTAATTTCCGGTTCTACAGTGCGCCTACAATTGAAAATATTTTATATTTATTCCATTAATACCGTATTTATTATGTTCAGCGACCACCTCTAGCCATTCAGATGGCATAATATGTAGAATAGTATAGATTTTTTTCATAAAACTGCTGAAAAAAATGTTCATTAGTCATAACCGTGGTTTGTAAACGAAATACGTACACCTCTTGAATAGCCTATCTATACTAATATATAAAGCTGAAGAGTTTGTTTCTTTGTTTGTTTGTTTGTTTGTTTGTTTGAACGCGCTAATCTCAGGATCTACTGGTTCGAATTGAAAAATTATTTATTTATTGAATTGACCATTTATCGAGGAAGGCTACATAACATCACGCTGTGACTAATAGGAGCGCAGATATAATGGAAAATATGGAAAAAACGGGGAAAACTATTCATCTTTGAGGGCTTCCTTTGCGTGCGCTGCTAAAACGGTTCAAGATACAAAAATAATATGTATGAAAGAATTATTCCTCTTTAAATGATCTAAAAAAATGTCCGCGACGGTATATGTCTCTCTTCTAAGATTGATTCACAATAACATAATAAAAGAAATAGATCCGACAGGGACGAAGTCGCGAGCAACAGCTAGTTACGTATATGCAGACGAAAACATTATGCTACCTAATTCGTAAACATCATCTTCAAGCAATATGTATGAAATTCCAATTACACAATAATATTCAGTACCACATAACATAACTACGTAATAAATACCTTATCCATTTATTAACCATATGAATATGTAAGAGGTAATATCCGAGGCATGTCCGAAACAAAACCTGATCGAGCGAAGAAAATTGAGCAGATGCTGCTGATTCCACTACCTTTATCGGGTTACATTACTATGGAACAAGGAAAAGAGTTTGCGGAGCTGCGAAGAAGGTTTGCGTGGATGTGGTAAATAAATAGAAAATAGCTGTGGCTCTGGTTTACAATTGTATTGATCTCGATGAATGAAATCAGCGTAAAAAGTTATTTTAACTTATTACCTTATTAAATTTAATATTTTTATCTTGCGGAATAAAAAATAATACAATTTGACATTGTCAATTTCGCTTTGTTCCGACTTCTCGTATCAGATATCACAGTCACCTTCATAAACTTCTTATGCGAGTACTCATTTACAAATTTACTTCCACTTGTAAAAAACTCAAATAGGAAAATTTATAACCTCGCACGGATGCGAACATTTTTATAGAATTTTCCTTTTTATAACCAAGTAGCAGGCAAAGACGATGATCTATAAAAAAGAGAGATCTGTTCTAAAACAAATGGTACAGATTCAATACGGGTAAAACCTATAACATATTAAATAACCATTTAAAACTGATGCCTTATCCATTATAAGAGACCTCTTAGAAACAAGTTCTCGTTGTAAACGTCTGAACATTGATTTTCACAAATGGATCAGTAAGTGCATTGCGTTATAAAACCCTTCGATAAGTGGATGGACAATAAAACACGTCCTACAGCAGTGGAAACTTGACAACTCGCTCAAGTTATTTCTTAATCGAGTTACTTTGGAAGCTACTTAAATATATAGGACTAGATGTGCCTCGCGGTTTTACCCGCGTAGTTCTCGTTCCCATGGAAATACCGGCCGTTTCGATTCGAAATTAAAGAAGTAATATTACAAGAGTCTGCTTGAAACCTTTAAAAAAAAGCTTTATATTTTACAACTTGCTTATAATTAAGGAACCCCAAATAATTATATACTTTTATTATGTACACATTTATTTTTAAATTGGAATAAACGATTATTAGTAGTTGTTTTTTAGGGATTGTCTGTCGGTCTGTCTGTCTGTCTATGTGTGTTTCTTTCTATATAGAATTATACGTGAAATTATGAACTTCAAACCCTACTCCAAGTCCTAGTCAATGTTGTGTCTGCAACAAATGTCTTTATATTTATTTGTCTATATATCGTTCATTAATATAACTTCCCTGGAAAAAACAAATCAGTTGGTAACACATACGTTATATATTTATAGTTACGAACAAGAGAAACAGGTCCATCATATACTAGACTCAAAACAATAGTATAGTAAGCGTCATTTATGTTTAGCGATGGACGAGAATAGCTGCGCATCGGTAGAATCGCGCTCGTAATTGACGTATTGGTGCGAGAAAGACAACACGACTGGGACAACCAATCAACGCTCGCGCACTAGACGATCACGCGCCCCGCGCGCCGCGCCGCTACTTCGATACCTTATTTTTGACTCCTGCGCAGGTTTCGTTCAGCGCTAAAGATTCGTGACAAGTACTATACCAAAGCTTATTGTTAACAATATTTAACGGAAGGCCACAAGATAGCCTTGACATTTTTATTCGTTATAGATGATAGATCATTAATCTATAACTCCATAACAATAACTTAGGATAATCCACGGTTGGAATAAATTATTAACTTGTTTTAAATTTGAAAATAAAATCTTCCAATGTTTTTGGAATTCTTTCAATATTATTTTAATCGCTTTTAATTTTATATACTTCATTAAATGCTTGTAATTTAACGTATAATTTTTGGCCAGTTTATTATCTATCTGACTGACATGTCAAATAGTCTATTTATGAATCACTTTCTAAATACATAATATTAAAAATAAATCTCCAAAAATGTTGCTAAGTGCAAAACGCGATAACACCTGACCTGCTTTCGATATTTATTTTTATAGAATATACTTTTTATATATTTTAGAATGAGAAAAAGAATTAAGATAAAATATTATAGTACGAGTAGTATAGTACGACGATAGTTCTTAAGTAGAGAAAAATGGGTGTGTAAGGTATAATGTTATAGGACGAATTCAAGTCGGGCCATTAGTTTTAAATATATATATATTGGGACTAGTTACCTGCCACAGCTTCGCACAGTTATAATTAATACAGTAGTTGAATAGTAATAATTTCTGTAAAAAAATTGTATAGACTTAATATATATACATAAGTTAAAATAAAAATCGGTTCAGCAGTTTAGGAGTCCATCGCGGACAAACAACGTAATTAATATACATTAAGATAATCTGTGTCTATAACTATAATATAATAAATTCAAAATCATCCGGCAACTTGACACATTTTTAACCGACTTCAAAAAAGGAGGAAGGTTTCCCAATTCCAACGCATGTTTTTTTCTTGAATCCATAATTAAAATAGACATAACATCATACATCTCGAGTATTTCCAAAGAAAATATTATTCACATGCTTAAACATCTCGAAATTCGGTCACATGCTAAAACTTCGGAAAGGAAAATATAAGCGAATTTTGCAGGAAATGATAATCCTACGAATATGGGGTAAAAAGGTGCGTCAGTTTAATCCGGTTCAAGCCAGTTTTCACTCTTACGCGACAATAAGATATATACGTATCCATTTCATAAAATTTCGCGTAACCAGCTTTGTATAAATATTCAAAGAGTTTATGAATGTTGTCTCTCGATATGTATAGTAGCGACGTCTTACAATACCAGAATAAAAAAATATCTAATGTGTTAATCCATTGTTGTATCTACACGCAAAACGTCATTTATAGTAATCGTCAATTTCCTTTAGCGGTGAACGAAACCTGCGCAGAAGTCAAAAATAAGGTATCGAGGTAGCGGTGCGGCGCGCGGGGCGCGTGATCGTCGGGTGCGCGACCGTTGATTGGTTGTCCCAGT
>DWAJ01003458.1:0-14777 GCA_018238005.1 Eurema mandarina
CGTATATTTCTAGCCGCTTATTATGTCGCAGAAGACAAAGTGTTAAAGATTTAGCTCTGCCGATTTAGTTGCTAACTAAAGAACACGATTTTGATACGCCTACACACTAAACTGTATTCAGACTTTAGTTCATGTCTTACTAAAACTATTCAAAAATCGTTATCCATTTTACCTAGCGATGATTTAGTCCATAATGCATTAATCTTCAGACTAACGGTGACGTGGAAGTTATTTTTGTACGATCTTTAATGTTAAGTTATTATGGCTGCTGATTAAATTATTGTTTAAAATTTCCCTCATCTTGAAAAAGTATTGTGATCTTACGACAAATCAGTTTGATATTTTTTTAACCGTCGACATATTTTGTGGCGTTATATGTATTTTCTGTTGAACCAAAATAGACTCTTCCACTTCTTTGCTAAATAATAAGAAATTTTTCGGGATTGGCCGTGTACGAAATGACCATCCTCATCAATCAGCTGCTTGGAACAGTTCCAAGATTTTTTCCACGTTTAGGTTTCGATGTTTTAGCTGAATTCGACTACATCTTGTCGCCTCAACGTTTTGCAACAAGCAACAACAATTAATGTGTTTGTGTGATCTATTTTTTGAATTGTTGCTCTATTGATTTATTTTCGTATTCCTAGGTCTTAAGAATATTATATGTTTTATATGCATGCAACAAGGACACGTGTATATCAATATATTTGTTTTTATAAATTCTAGTATTCTATTAGAACTCTAATAGAATTCTATTCTAGTAGAACTCTAGTATTCTCGACTTGAGTATTTTTATTTTGCAATTTAAACTATATTGTTTATTAAACAATTTATGTTCACTTTACTTAAAGTATCTAATATTTTATATTCAACTCTTATTTGAATCGCACTATTTTCACAAATGAGTGAGTACATTTTGTGACGTTGTGTTTTGTACGTAGTTGCGCTATTTACAACACTGTCGACAGACACTAATAGTATTTTTGTGCTATCGACATCTTGAAGGATTTTGAAAGACACTTTTCGAGTAAAGTGTTCACAATATCTGCCTCCTGTAGCTCTTGCCAAAAATCTAAATTATAAACATTCATAGGTTTAGGAAAGGGAACCACCACGTTTGTTTTTATTCCGGATAAATTTCCGCGAAAAAATTAAGTTCCATGTCAAATTTTACTAATGTCGCAGGTGACAGGTCCACTGACCTATTTATTATTATTTAAATACTTTATGATGAAGTCGCGTTTTGTCATCTGAGTTTTCTATTTCTGTTCGAGGGCAATTAGTAGTAGTACTGTCCATTTGTATCGTGCGACAAATTTGATGTCTTTGCACGATTTCATTATTTTAAGTGTTTGATGTCAAAAGCCGGGACAGTAGCTTTAATTTATCCAAAAAGTGACGTCTTAGGTGGAATTCTTCCTAGCCGTCGAAAGCGGACGTTGAACTTTTGCTCCTTATTTAGATTATAGAAGTGGAGACGACGACCGACGCAATCGGGACACGCCCGCTCTGCGAAATACGAATGATAGCTTCCGCAATCTGTGCCAACGTTCCCTGGAGGAACACGTGAAAAATACCTTTTAGTTCGGGATTAGGGTGTAATGACTTCATGCTAAAGCACGGTAAACCGTAACCAAGTAGTATTATACAAAGGACGCAGGAACTCCATGAAGACAAAATAGTTATTTTGCTCATAGATTTTTTATTAACTATCTCATCTAGGTGTCCTAGATTGTTCAACTAAACCTTTAATCAGTGCTGGGAATCAAAGCATCGTAGTGTATGCGTCGTTTGGATAAGATTAGAAATAGACCCCCGGAAGTAGCCAAACGACCCGTTTGGTATTTGTTCAACGTTGACCTAAAACAGAGCTCGCTTTGCTCGTTTGTTGTTCGCCATTCCGTTCAATCGCCTTTACTGACTTTGTCATAAGGTTTATATAATTGGCTAGATTTTGCATTCCGTCAGTACGTTTTAGAGTATTATAGATCTGTATTATAACAAAAGTGAGAATGCCATAACCCGTTTATAGATGCCGATTATTATGGCTCGCCGGCTCCAACCTGCCAAATATTTAATTCTCGCGTAGCTGGTGAAGGGCAGATTAGAGATATGTTTTGAATGTTTGAATGATTGTATGAATACATGAATGTAAGACAGGTACTTCCTTTGTATCGTATCGTCACGCGGCAAGATGCCAGAGCGTGCAGAACCGTACCGCACGTAGAACATGACGGATGAATGGAAGGCATCACGTGCGACCACCTCCTCCATTATATGTGGAACGCAAATAAAATAAATATATTGAAAACACGCGTTGATGTGTAAACACAAAACAGCAAATAAAGTTTGGAACCGTTCAGCCGGGTGTTGATTAAAGAGAACGTTTCATCCTCTATTGGCCAATAGTTTAGTTAAATTTATGCAGGTGCTTGCTTTTACTTACATATACAATTATATACTTGGGACTTGAATATTCTTGATACGAGTGAAGCTTCTTGTGTGAAATTGTAATATTTCGAGAATGGTCTTTGCAAATCTTTTAGTCATACACTATAATTAATTTTATGATTAAGCAATAGCTTCTAAATCCGTTCGAGATAAATTCAATCACAGTGTGACATTTAATTTGGCATCTTATTTAGTGGCAACAGCAGCAAGAACATTGTTGCCAAGGAAATGAATTTTTTTCCCAGCTAGCCGGTGAAACAGCACTGTCTGCGTGATTTACATCGGTATCATACGATAATTGTTTGTTGTGATATAGGTTTTGATGCCAAAAACAAAAACGCATCCGATATAAATTCTTCTTTGTTTCAACGTCTTTATTGCGGAGTTGACAAATGCGTGTCTAATTTGTTCACAATCGCTATAAAGATCGATGGGTCTGCGATGAGAACGCAATGAATAGCGGCTAATTCTGAAGTATGTGATCTTCGTTGAAAGTGTGCTAAAATAACGTACCAAGCATTATATTATGTTCTATTACTAAGGTAATGTTTTGTTCTATTCAGTTCAAAAATATTCGAGAACATTGTGTGATGTACCTATTCATTATTTAAGCACTAAATTATAAAAGTTGACTTGCCTAAGATGTCTAGACGGTCTTAACTAATAGGTATGTCTGGAACAAGACTCAAGATAAGAAAAAATATGTAGTAAGCTACATATTTTTTTATGCTAAACAATAAAGCTTTAATTAATTTTCAAAACATATATTACAACAATTAGATGGTTTTATAATTTTAATTATTGTATGTATGTAATACATAGTCCTAATATGTTTCATTTCTTTTGGAAAAAAATATCTAAAATCGGACCTATATAATATTAGTACTTATAAACGTTGGAATTTCTTATGGCGAGTCTACACAAATATATGTACTCCAAATAATCTTTAGATATTTCTAGTGTGGTTTGAAAATGTTATTTTTATTTAAATGCATACCAAGTATGAGTGAACATTTATTTCAGGAAATACATTTTAGTGCTTGCGTAGAACGAACATACTTGGTAGGTGAAAAGGCATTCTTCATTCTAAATTATGGATAGTGAAAATATAAGTATGTGGGCGAGACACGTCGTGATGAGAAAATGTTATAATATAATCTTTGAGGAAATTTTATTTCCACCCAACTCACATAATGTACGTGATAGTGTTTCTTATGTAATATCTAAAAATTTCACCTAAATATAAGCCAACACTTGCGAGACTAAACATTGTTGGCATTCAAAACCGAATTAAATTTTTTATGTACATTAACCGAGCGAAACAGTCATTTGTCTGTTGTCTTTTTATCAAAATACTCTTAATTTCGTTTAAATATATTTCGCGACAATTTTCTTTATCGAAGTAATTTCTATTTCTTATGAAGGTCATTCGACGGAAATTTACTATATTATGTACGGTTTTGTTACTATTCAACCGACTTGTAAAAGGAGAAGATTCTCTATCCGTCGGTATTTTTCTGATTTTAAAACCGAATTTACAGATATATATTGATTTTTATAATTCTTTTTTATTTTGGTATTTGCTGGTACTGCTCGTCGTCCCCTTTTTAATTTCGTCTAGATTTAACAAATAGAACTCACGATAAAAGTATGTCATGTCGTTGAATTTCATTTCCCAGTTTAAAACAGTTGTTTTTTTTCTTTAAAGTGATCGTTATTATTTAATTCTCTCATTAAAATTATACCTGTCATCGGTAAGTGCCATAAAATCCACAAGTTTTGCGGTGTAATAAATAAAGGAAAAATGTTGTGTTATTCTTTGTTTAATTTGTAGTTGCTTCCATTTACGTAGGCGCCGTGCCGCATACCGCAACTTGCGTAACGGGCGAGCTATCGCATTGTATATGAACTATTGCCAATGGAAGAACTAAAGTGATTCTATGTTTTTACAGCTGCATTTTAGTGTAGCCCAATTGCGGCGTAGCTCTAACTGTGCTTCGACGATAAACAGACGGCCAGTGTTGCCGACTCGCTGAAAACATCCTTTTACGTCATCGGCCCGTTATGGTTTCACGCCGAATTGCGATACTTGGAGCTCACCTTGAAATAATGACCAAATTAATCGATTACAACAACCAGAATTACATCTTTTAACAAGTTTGTTATACTAATCGGAAATAGAGCTAAAAAGTATTTATATATCTATAAATGAGCGAAGATATTGAAAAGAACACTTTGTATCACTATAAAAGAGCCAGTGATCTAAATCTGATAATGTTGTTACTTCTCGATGCCTCTGAATTTATACGGATGCCTTATGTAACGCCGTCATTCGACAAACCGCGTTAATCCAGGTTAGCAGTTACCACCTAAACGATTACCGTTGCCGGTTATTCATTCATCGACTCACAAAGTCAATTGCGATCCGAATTTAGCCTAGAGTTGCAAGCCAAATCTAACTATGTGTTGTGTAAGAGAGCTCACATCTGAACTGCTCGGGCAGCACATAGTCATTATCAGTCCAAACTTTGATATAGGTAATGTAAGTAATCTATCATTCTCGAATACGTGGGTATCTGTTTGCGTGTAATTTATTCCCCTAATACGTTTTTAGGTTATCATAACAAATGCAATTGCAAACAAATACGAATGTTCATCCTTTACTAGACGGAAAAAATATTTTACATTTAAATAGGTCACCCGTGATATTTTAATTGGCAATCGTATTCTTTCTTAAAGTTTTTCTCGGGAAGGATTCCGCATTATATTTGGACACTACAACAGTGGCCAGGGTGACGCACAGTAATGAGGTCGTGTGTTTTCTTGATGTGTCCCACAAATCATATTTAGCATAGAAAATAAAAATATCCCCGTTCGTCCCAGAGCTTGTCCGAGTCACGGAGGCGTCGTTAAAGTTATTTGTCATCCAGCACCAAAAATTATGTTCAGTATTTAAAATAAATAGACAAGGGTCTAGTCGACATGTCTTCTTTCTTAGACTTAATTGTTAGCCATTAATTTATTACGACAACTCAATTAATATTTTTGCCTATTTTTATTCAATTAGGTATCCTTTTGTATATACATATTTACATATTAAAGACCTCATCATGTTGAATTTGTAAGCCGTTCGTGTTATAATAATATTTTTCTATTTGAAAGCAACTCAAATTTTCAATATTCATGGTCGCTGAAACATCAACTTCAAAGAAAACATGCAGCGAGATTTACGCTTACTAGATTTTATGAACTTGAATCTATTTGTCTTCGTAATTTTTAGTTAAAAGCCAAACATTGAACATTAAACTACATTTTCACGGATGGTTGCATCTATTTTACGTTTAATTGAGCTTTTTTACAAGATAAATTATATAGTCCTTAAATTTTTGTCAATACTCTAGCTGTGCTATCTTGTTTTCATCTTTTAGATAGCAATTACTCTTCTTCGTTAATTAATTATTGTTGAAAGAACATTTCTTCATGTCTGCTTGACAGCGTCCGAGATAACTCATTCAAATAAAAATATAGATTTATTAGGTTCTTTGTAGAAATGTATGTCTCTATATCTATGTTTTATGAATGATTAGGTGAGCGCAAACAATGTCGTAGGAGGCAGCACCTGTCCTGCCGTCGCCCACGCCATGGTGCCGCGTGCAACGTGACGTAACCGATACAACCTCCGTGCTCCGAAGGCAGACCTTCGGTTCGCGGAACTAGGATTAAGTATTAGCATTCTAATTTTATAACTGACCTAAACCGTTGTAAACACAAACAGTTCAATGGATGATTAATCGATTCGGAAAACGAATGTGGGCTTGTTTTAATTGGTCTCGGTACGGAAGTTGTCGCCAATGCAGGGCAAAGGATTTTCGTAAAATTAAATAATCATTTAAACTACAAGAAATATTTTATTAAGATTTTAACGTTGTAAATAAAAAAAGTCAATATAATACAATACACGTTTTATTGTAAGTGCGAAACGGCTACTCGTGTAGTCTACATTTAATACAAACGGACTTATTTAGAATTCTGCAAATATACCAAACTTACAGATGTTGCTGTAAGAAAAAATAGACTTGGCATCGATAAAGCTGTGCATATAAGTAAGATATTTCAAGGCCGCTCAGTACATGTGGATCTATTCAATGCGATGTCAGAATAGTACTAACTACTACATTTCATAAATGTACCGAAGAAGGCAGTTACATGATTGTGACAAAGAGTTATTAAAGAGCGGCGCTAAAATGGAAATAACAACTTTATTTATTTTATTAAATAACTATATAATATCATAAAAATGATATAATCTTTCTCAGTAAAGTCAAGGCATCTGACGACTTTTTTAAATCTTATTGATCTATCGTGCATTGCAAGCTGAATAAAAAGTTTTCCTGCTTTCCACGATATTTGCATGCCTATCAATTTTCAATCGAACTTCAATTGATAATAATAATAGAATCTTTATTATACACGAAATCTTATTTGAAGAGGGAAATGGCCTAATCATAAATAATTTTGGTGTCTATTGACATAACGGAAATAATGTTTTTTATCATTACATAGTAGAAAAAGTTGCTTTCTTCTGTGTGTCCTTATGTATGCTTAAATCTTTAAATCAACGCAACCATTTTCATGCGGGTTTTTTTATCGGATAGAGTGATTCAAAAGAAAAGTTTATTTGTAAAATACATGTACCCGCGGGGCGCGGCTAGTTAGTTAATATTTTATAAAATAATATTAATACGTAGAATATTTTTTTCAAGTGCGTATAATAATTGAATCTGTTTTAACCTCAATAAACCCTGAATAATATCGATCACGATGTCATGGCGCTGTTACATAATAACATCGTAACGGCACAATAATATTTGAGCAAATGAATTTTCCCTTTTTGCAGTAGCGGCTGTCATATATCATAGCTTTGCGATGAGTCAACGTGAGCACGTGCGCGAGTTTGTTTACAGTGTTGTGCTCTGTAACGTTTTAAGAAACGTATGTTGTACAAGATTTATATATGACGCCTCTTGTGTAACAACTGTCAAGGACGATTAAGATGTATACCTGTCGGACTGGAGTCGGCGAGATATGATTTGGATAATATAATTTGCCTTTCGTTTCGTGAAGAGTTGTCGAGTCAGCGTTGGCTAGCTGAAGGAATTACGTACTACATATTTGCTATTTTATTTGTAAGAATATACAGAGATATGAATCGCTGCGAGTGACAGTGTATTTTAAACATATTTCAATCTGCAATAACAGTGTCCTTAGTCAGTCTAGACCAAAATATTGTTGGCTGATTGTCGTGTGACGACAGACAAGTGACGACTAGAAGTTATGAATCAGTAAATTCATAATAAATATTATATAACTCTACGTGCACTTACATTCCGTTCAGTATTATTTGGATATTTAATACGATCTCATTGATCTATTTATTTCGTTGTTAATGAGTGTACTTGCTTCAACTAGGGCTTGTTCGATTTACATAAAATTTGTTTGACAGCCTCGCCCTACCACGCCTCTGTTTCAACAAAAAATGTAAGGTCGTTTTGACAATAGCCCTCATAGGAATAACGACACTTCTAACAACCATCGAGTAGTTCAATTACGCATTAAGTTTTTGGTAGTAAGGATAATAACAAATTCAGTTTGGATATAGTGCGATCTGCAGACGCAAATTATGGTAGCTAGTGTTGTAGTAGGTCTGCAAAACCCTTTTTATGACAGTTTATACTAGTTCAGTAGTCGGGTACTCACAATATTAAATTTATGTTTGTTTTAATGACATATGTTTTTATATGACGTATATGTGTTGTCAGAGAGCCGAGAGTCGTGCGGCGGTGGCGGTGGGTCGGAGGGCTCGGAGCGCACCTCGTGGCGCGTGACACTGGACCACGACCTGGTGGAGACGCTCAGCGCGATATACCCGGAGTGGTTCAAGCAGCCGCGCCGCGACCGCAGCCGGCCCGCCTCGCCCGCCTCGCCCAACACGCCCAACACGCCCGCCTCGCCCAACACGCCCAACACGCCTGCGACATCGCCTGAAGACGATATCTTCAGGTAACTAGCATACTTGCACATTCTGGAATATTCGAAGACGTCAATGGAGCAGAAAACGAAAATTGAAGGAAAAATTTGAAGGATATAGTTTGTTCTATTATTACATTAACAAGGAGGCAAGCTTTTTTCGTAGTCATGTAAAACTTTGTGCTATAAAACTGAGGTTGTTATCACAAAAGTCAGTTTTATAAGTCAAAGTGCTAAGTCAATGGTGGTACTTTAATGTTTGCCTGCATTATTGTCGCAATATAAAAGTGTAGGACTATCAAAGCTTGTTATCTTAGTTTTCGTAGTTGTAAGAGTGGTGCGAATTACTAACTAATTAAAGATATGATATGTAGCAGTTCTGGCGCGGAGGACATGGCCGGCCGTCAAGCCAGCAGCAGCGGTGCGAGTGAGCCGCCGAGCTCGCCGCCGCGGGTGTCCCCGCCGAAGGTTGTCGTCGACGACAGCCCCCTACAGCCCGCCATGGGAAAGCATAAGGAATGTAAGTAAATCTTTATAAATAAGTATATAAAAATATCAATGCCACTTTTCGTTGTCATGTTATGACTCAACTCGGCATTACCGATTTGGCTAATTTTGGTTTCGAATTATTCGTGGAAGTCTAGGGAAGTTTTGTACGTAGAGAGAGGATAGCTTACATCCTGGTATTGTCCCGGGAGCGGGAACTACGCGGGTAAAACCGTTTACCGATTAATAATGTAGTTTGCGAAGGAATTTTCAGCTTCGTCAGTATTTCAGAAAACAGAAAGACGAAAAAGCTCAAGCCTTAGTAACATTCATGAAATACGTTTATGACTTCAAGGTCAGAGCGCAAGAAGAAAACAAAGTATTAAATTAAAACAAGGATAGGAAATCGTCTACTGTGGCTATTGTAGAACATTAATAGTATTCGAGGTTTATAGGTGTTGCTGTTGCTTAAAAAATAAAAAATATATATGTAGTCTTTATATACTTTTAAATATTAAAATAATTTAAAGGTATATAATAGAATTGAATACGTCGTACGTGCGTTGCAGCATTTGAATGAAAAACATAATTTTCTTAAATTTAAAAACATATTCCTACAATAAAATTGTATAATTTACGACACGAAAGAAATATTTTATGCGTTCAAAAATAAATATGGGTTTCGAAAAGATAGCTACTAGACAGTAGTCTGTATCAGAATTGAGAATGCGACTCGTATAGCGCGTTTCCGGCGAGTTGCGCCTCCGCCTCTTGCGTGCATCGTGAATAAACAACCAAACACTCAACAGTATAACATTCGTATGCTTTACACATTTTAAATTATTGTATAAATAAATCGCCATCCTGTTTCTACGCTCGTTTTCTTTTACCTACACTCGAAAATATCTACTACGCGACGCGAGCGAAACATTTGACGCTCGACCGCGAGAATTATGGCGGCTACACCCTTACAAACGACATCGTTAATTTTTGAAAGTGTTGTATTTTTATAAATCGCGTCGCGTGGGCGCAGCACGTGAATGCGGATTAAACAAATATAACATCTCTCGTATCGAAGGCTGGGAGAGAACGTTGGTGCGAGCACGCCTAGTAACCCACAATATTCGGCCCAGTGGTAGTGAATGTTTCGTCTGTATTACGGTCGCGGCATAACACTAGTTTCCTTGTGCAGTGTTTATTTATGTTGGCACCGGGCCAGCGTTGTCCGTCCGACGGCGTTCATCTGCAAGCAAACATGATTTCGCTTCGCTCGCCTACGCCCATCCAAATCTACCGATATTAAGTGATGCATCGATCGACGTATCGATCGCGTAGACCCACATTACCTATACGTTACGTCAAAATTCGTCACCGCCCGTCATAACATCCTATTTTTTCACGACGATAGATATGCCTCCCTTCATTCGTATTCGAATGATATGTTTATAAACTTCCACGACCTTCATTATGACCGCTTATCATCGTTGACGGTATGTTTATAGTTCTTTGCATTATTTAATTAATGCAATTTGTCCTGTTTTGTGTTTAACAAAATCACGCAGTATTAATAAAATTATGTTCCAATAAGTATATAAATTTTAAGGAAGTAAAATATAGCCATTACATTACTTTTGAAGAAATGATATATGCAACACTTTATTTACTTTACTAAAATACTATTAAAACACAGTGTTAAAAATAAGAATACTTTTTCTGTACAAAATTTTTATTTGCACTACCTTAAATTTTATAGGTTCTGAGAAACAAAGTGTAAATGTGCCTTTAATTGTTATTCCAGCATTGAAGGTGAAACTTATGATGCGGCGCCCAATAAACCAGTTGGTGGCTCAAGGCATCATGCCACGTAAGTAAAGTCACGTAGTCCCATAATAACTGAAATAGTTTGTAAATGATACTATAAACAGGACAATTACTAATCGTGCAAGATGACGAGTCTTGGTTAGGCGCCCAACCGCCTGCGCAGCGCCCGTTGTGACTCGCGCGTAGGCGATGGAATTTTATTTACGATCTAAACGCCACAGCTAATGAGAAATTCTACTTGCCAATAAAAATTAGAATTTTTCACTTTTATAAATTTTACGAGACGATCGCGTGACTAGAATCATGTTTATCGTCAATAAATAAAAGAAATTTCGATCTCAAACATTGAGATGTTATTTGTGTTGCAGCTTTAAAAACGCCGCCCTCGTATTTCAAGCAACGGATGCAATTAGAAAGAGCAAAAACGGGAGATTTGCTCAAGGCTAAGATTCAGAGTCGACCGGATCGTCAGGAACTCGAGCGCAGACATATACTAGAGCAGGTAGGTTAGAGAGCCACTGATATACTTAATAAAAATATAAACATCGGTCTTACAAACTATTTTAAATTAATTTCAGGAGAGTCACGTAGATCCCAGCTTGGCAGAAAAACAGCGAATGTTAAAGAAGGCACGTTTAGCGGATCAGTTAAACGACCAACTGTCACATCGACCTGGACCTCTAGAACTTATAAAGAAAAATATACTACATACAGAGGAGAATATAGAAACAGCAGTAAAGAGCGGTAGTCTCGCCTTCAAGGCGACGAGCGAGGGCGCCTCGGGCCGGCCCCAGCACCCGTCCTCGTACTGCGGGCCTCCGGATGAAGTGTCCCCATCCCCATCGCCGCCCTCGACGCTGTCGCCCGTTAGTGTAGCGTCAACTCCGCAACATCCCGCGCCAGGAAAAGAAAAATGCCGCAAAAAGACAAAACAAAAGGAGAAAATAAAATCGCGTTTTAAATTCCACGAATACAAAGGTCCCCCGAATGCGCAAAAGTCATGTTCGCCCCCGGGCTCCGTTGAAACGCCATATGAGTTACTACTACAACAGCAACAACTGTTGCTGCAACTTATGTTGCCAGCATCACCGGCTCCATCTTCGACCTCTATAACTTCTGATTCTTCAGATATATTACCGGTGCCACCCCCACCTCCTCCACTTCCTTCGACAATTGGCACTTTATCGTGCACCGCTCGCTTTGAGGGTATGAAAGTGTCAGACTTGCGGGCGGAGTGCAAACGCCGAACCCTTCGAGTGTCCGGCCCTAAGCCGCAACTGATAGACCGACTGCGGCCATATCTGAAGGAAATGCAAGAGGAATCGCCTCGGTCGCCGGTGTCTATCGCGTCTCCAGAATCCAGAATAGAGTGTGAACAATCGGAGGATATAGTCCAATCGCAGAGACGTCTTATTGAAGAATTAGAACGTCAATTGGAAGAATCCAGACAACAGTTGGAAGCAGTTCGGAGAGAAGCTGCCGGCGCCGCGGCCAGCGACCAGAGCAGGAGGTTACTGCAGGCGCATCTTTGTGTCACGCAACTTCGAGCTAAACTAGATGCTTTGCAACAACCCCCCGCCCCCAACCCACCACAGACGCGCTTCGTCATTACCCCAGACTCAGCTCCGGATCGACTCGTGCGCCTTTTCACAGTCACGCCTCCCACGAACGAAGTGACAGACAATTCCCAACCCAAATCCAATCCAGCATATATACTTAATGGTGTGAAAGTTGTGCCGATTGCTATTCTGCCCACTACACATTATGAGCCCGAAAGAGCTGCCCCTCCTCCCCCTCCCACACCTCCTCCGCCTATTCCACCCCCCATGCCGCAAACACCGCTATCCACTATCCACGACAGCGCAGAAGATAGCCAAATTATGGATGATGTTCTCGAAATACTCGTAGAAAATGGCGAACTACCCCCATCTGCCGTTAACGACGTAGCTTCAAACAGATCTATCGATACAGGCTATCTCACGGCGAGCCCCAGCGATTTCACCCCTACAGACGTTCTCACCGACGACGTTCTTAGCGATTCGCACGTACGGGACTCTTTAGCGGCGGATGAATTACAGCGGGAGTTGAACGAGATTCAGAACGAAATAATGGGCCACGGCGATTTGAGCACCGTCGACATGACGAATAGATGCGACGTCACCGAAAACGGAATAGATCATTTAAACGTCGATATATTGGCGACGAACGAATTCAACGCAAATTTCGCTCACTGCGACTCCTCGTCCGTCAACGACGACTTTTTCGGTAGACTTTTAGCCGGCGACGGCGACAATCACGGGGCGATGGACATAGACGACGAGCCGCACGAGAGAATGACGATGACTCCGCTGACCAACGGAGACATCTTGGACCACAGCAGAAACGGTTTCGAGGATATCAACGAGCTGACGCTGCCGTCTTTCCACAACGAGGACGCGCGCCACGACGCGTTCGACGAGCGGCCGTGCGACTTCGACTTCAAGGAATTCGGCATCGAGCTGGGCAGCGCCATGAGCGTGGACGCGGAGTGCTACATGAACACGGAGCTGATCCCCAACCTGTTCGGGCGCGGCCACACGCCGCAGTGCGACCCGCTACTGGGCGGCGTGCTGGCGCGCCCGCCGCCGCGCCCCGCGCACGCGCCCTCCGACCCTTGCCCCACTGTTAATATCGGTCAGTATTAGTTACAACCCCCCTCCCTTCCCTTCCCCGGGACCTACGAGTGACATATTCTAATGTAGTTTTAATTTCATTTAATCTTAAGGTTGCTTGGAAGAGATCGCTGCCAAGCGATAAAGCCGCCATTCATATATATAATTCTTTTAATGTATCTTCTGTGTCATATTTAGGTTCAAGTGTATATATAATAAATTGTTTAATAAATTAATAAATAAATAAATATATTTAATTCAATTGTAACTAGATTTAAGTGGGAAAGTATAAACAAGGATCCCAGATTATATTACGGGAGGATATAACACCCCGAGATGGCGGGTGCCTTTAAATAAATACATAATATTATGTATAGTCTTAGTCTTGTCACTTCTGTTAATAGTTTATCTTCAGTTAAGTTCCAGCTTACTCATCTAACTGCTAACATTTATTAAGGCTAGCTATTAAGCTCAGTCAAGTTGTAGCTTATAGTCCTAGCAGTAAATTCATTTTCTATGTATGTCTATTCATTATGAATATATTCTTAAATTCAGAAATTCCATCATACAACCGTCTGGGAGTGAAATGGATGGAATCAGAAGTGGAGCCGATAACTATAGACGATCTGCCCTCGTTCGAGTCATTGGACGGACACACCCAATCTCAATTGTTGCAGCTCGTCGAACAGGGCGCCTACCAACGGATGCCTACTGAGTGCAGAGAGGTATACAACATTATACTTTTTTTTCGGGGGAAATCTTTTATGGATACCCCGGGATACATTAGGGGAGATGGGTAGGTTATGTGAGGCGTGCTGTTCCTCCATGCACCTTGTTGAGGGCTCACGAGGACGCCGAAGTATTCTTCTGCAGCTGTGCTGAATAGAATATTGTATCTCAGTGGAAAAAAATCTTTAGTAATATTTAAGTGGGGTAGGTCTTGTAAGATTATCAGTCTGTTATATGGGGTTGTTTAATGTAATCTGGATGTACTAAATTGATTTGATAATGTATTAATGATAGCTTGAGAAGACAGAATAGTGATTTCTATTGGTAATACATAGTTTTAAGTTATTTTGGTTAAAGCCGACAATACAAAAAGTAAGGGTTCGCACACACTATACAGTCTAACGCAATTCAATATAACGTAGAACATAGTATGAAACTATTTATTTTAGGAGGATTTTCCCCATTATAAAAATGGGCTTGTAATAAATTTAATAATTTAGGCCGGCAACCCACGACACTGTCAAGCTCCAAAGTGTTCTTGAGCGACCACTCTCCATGAGATGGGTCGCCTGTTTGCGTGCCTTATATTATAAAAAAAAATTGGTGTTATAT
>DWAJ01003459.1:0-14773 GCA_018238005.1 Eurema mandarina
CGGGTAGAGGGGGGGTGTATCTCCAGCTATACAAACGTTCGAATCATACTACCAACGCAAAAATAAAATATGTCAGTTTAAAATTGCCTCGGGTCAATATGACCCAGCGTCATTGTCGCCGGGTTAACAAGGTGACGTTACCGACAACCGCTATCACAAAACATTTCGCCTTAGCTTGTAATTTTTGACGTTTCGTTCGGCTCCAGGCTCCGTAACGAGACACGGACGTGTGGCTTTATCCGTTGTTCTGTATTTTTAGTCCTATTTCTATCTTACAGGAGAATTTTCAGTAGCAACCTGTGTCGGGTGTCCGATATTTTTCATCCTTTTCGAGTTTCATCGCCGCAAACGGTCTAGGACTATTATATGAACTATCATTGTTTTTTGGGTGGAATATTTGTATGGTAAGGAATAATGGATATCCTTACATTGTTAGTATAATCGTAGACTTAACGTTATGATGTTTAATTATATAAGATATAGTTTAATCTTTTATATTTTTATGTTTAATCAAAATCTATTCATAATATTTTTTGCGTGAGAAATTTAAAATAGTACAGTTTTTTCTAGTTTGCTGGTTAATAATATTGTAGGCGAAAGTCACAAAATTTTATGAAATGGCGATTTTTCAATCAAACAGATACATTTCGATATATTGTAGTGAATCTATAACATTTTAACTAGTAAATATTTCGGTTAATGAGTACTTACATTGAAAGCTAATCTTAATAATTAAATTTGACATTGCATTTAACATAATAGTATAGACATAACTTTTTATAATGTATAATTGCAATAATGTAATTTAATATTGAATAATAATGTTTTATCTAGAATTGTGATTGTGTGGAGCTTGTTGCTTACCAATGTATTGGTTGTTTTAGCAATAAATGATTATATTATTATTATTATTATTAAGCTACGAGCTTACAATCCTTCGATAGTTTGCAATCTTACTAGATAGAAGACACATCGAACCTCTAACAAACGAAATCCCGAAAATTAACCTCATACAAATTCGTGGCTTTCAAATTACCAGCTCCAATCACTCTTATTGAAATGTAATTTCAAAGTCTGAGAACTTCAAATCTTTAACCGTCTAGACTGCATTAATCTTTTATAGCGTTTTTATTGTAATATTTATGACGCGATAAGACCGGTGTGGACAATCCTTTATAATATTGAAAGCTCATAAATATTTTATCGAGTGTACACATTTTATATAACTGCGTAAAGGTTTATTCTTTATAATGTATTTGGTCTTTTGTCTGGTTATGCTAATAGACAATTGACAATCTTATACGATGTTTTAAAAATCAGATAGCTTATTAGCAATTAGTGCCCAGATAAAAAAAAACTTAATGGTTTGTAATTGGTACTTTTAAATATTAATCAGATCATCATAAATTTAAATAGGCCTTACAAATGTAAATTTAAATAGGCCTCACAAGCGTAAATATGATCAGAGAGATCAAAACTCAAAAGCTACGCGCGTCTACTGCGCGTATACGCGCTGTATCTGCGCGTATAAGCGTAGTAGAGGCGCGTTTCACGATCTCTCCGTGTGCTTAGGTTGCTAGGTTGCGTTCGAATTGCGTTTGTCGGCGCGTTTAAAATTCGCCGTGTAATATGGCCTAAAGTAACATCTTATTTTAAGTCCTAATTTAATTTGTAGTCGTAGTACATTGACCGGTTTTCGACCACAGGGCTTTATCTAGTAGATAGGTATAACCAGTACGTACGTGAAGTTTACTTTTAATTGGCTCACCTAATCAACTGCCGTCAAATCGCTCAAACGCTATTTAATTGCTGAATCTGCTGTTCCGAATGCTCCAACTATTTCCTTTGTTACCTAATTACAGCTGGGAATTCGATGTTTATTAAAGTTTGAGCATTTGAGCAAAGACTTACTAGGTAGGTAATAGCGTGGGTGGGTATATGGAGTTGCTGATTTGGGAGTTTGCACATTCGAGCTCTGTAAACATATATTATTAATTTGCTAAGTTCATTCTATTTAGCTGTGTTGATCGTTTTGTAGAATAAGTATTATGTAAATGTTAATTCTGGATACACTATAATTGCAAAAGTATAGTGTTGTTATATTTTCATACAAAACGTATTGGGAAAGTTTTAATTTTTTTTTTTCTAACTAATATTATAAATGATTGGGCTGATATTTTGCCCTGGACCCTGAATATACATACATATGATACATTTATCCTCGTATTGTTCCGGGAACAGAAAATAGGCTTTAAGTTTTATCAAAATCAGTCCAGCCGATAAGACATGGCGAAATAACAGACATGCACGCTCACACACTCACAAACTGGCCTATAATATTATAGTGTATTATATTATAGTGTCTATCAATCGCCTAGGCACGCTCAAGATCTTCTTACTTAGAATAATAATTGTTTCTCGTAACCCCGAAAGGCGAAGCTACCCAAAAACCTATTACTATGAGATGAGCGATTATTGTAAGAGCCCTTAGAACTCAAGGGCGCACCTACATTTTACGCAACAGGCCGTGACGGGCGCAGAAAATATAATACTTATAGTCTTAGAGCTAATTATATTATACAAGCATTTTTTATATGAAAATACATATCATTATTTAGTAAGAAACAAAGTCCCTTTCAGTCTGACGTTGTGTATGATTTAACCTTGAAAACTATGCAACCGATTTTCAGGCGTTTTTTTTAATCAGATGTAGATTAAAGCCTACACTGGCCAATTTTAGGCCTAATCTTTTTATTACGCAATATATACTCGTGTCACACAATGTTTGTCCTCAATGGACTCCTAATCCACTTATTCGATTATAATAAAATTTGCACACAATGTGCAGTTTGATCCAACTTAAAAGATAGGATAGCCTTCCGGTATTGCCCCGGGAACGGGAATTACGCGGGTAAAACCGCGGGACACAGCTAGTTGTTTTATATTTTTTAAAACTCTCTTCTCATTAAGCAATCTTAATTTTTTTCAGACTACACAAAACCTCTTCTTCCTGAGAACATTTCGAACAAAACTTCAACTAACAAACAAAGAATTTCGTTTTATTTAAAATTTTAACAGCAATTCGATATGAAACGGCGTTCGCAGACAGAACAGTTGATTGAACACGGATTTTTTGCTTCAGCTTAAAATTCTTTTAGGACCATTGTAGGATTGAAAAGTCATGTTAACTGACGCGTGGCTTCATCCACTTTTTATGGAAAAAATTGAACTGAGTTCAATCAGTTAGTGTGTATCAACACGTAGATTATGGATGAATTTAGTATCAACGTAGAAGCAAGAATCTAAAGAGTCTGACGCTATTTGGTCATCGGCTCAGTGCTTTTTTTTTATATGTAATAAGGTCAACGTAAAAGCTGACGGGCCACCTGATGGTAAGCGGTCACCGTCGCCTATGGACACGAGCAACATCAGAGGAGTCGCCAGTGCAACGTCGGCCCCGAAGGAGAAATTTTTGTATTTCTTTTTTTATTTATTTATCACCCGTCCTATTTGTATCGATCACCCGTCTCGGAGGGGAGTGATGTAGCGACCGCTACTAATGCGCCGAATTCTGAATCGCGCTTACGATATTTTTTCGTACGTAGCATATATACAACTTCTCGACATCTCTGTACTCCTGGACACGGTACACCTAGCCAAGTGGTTTATGTCTCTGCGGCGCTGGTAAGGTTCTTTATAGTATATTTATTGTTGGATTTAAATATGTGGAATAAAATATACTTAAGAAGGCTTATTTTAACACAACGCCACCTTATACCACGCGAAGCAGAGCTTGTGTTATGCTAACTAGATAACATATTAATTAAATTAAAACATAGCAACATTAAGACCCCCGCAATATACACATTTGAATTGCAAACATCTAAAATACTATATTGTTGAGATAGCACCCACAAGGCTCGTCGCAGAAAAGTTGTATTAACCGTTGCAACGATAATCAAATAAGTTAAGAAGCATTGAAAATCAAAAGTAAATATAATGTATATTTTAAAAATTAAATTACTCCATGCTACCTACAAAATACTGAACAATCAGAAAACACAGATGGAAAGCTAAGTACACCTTTCAGTTTATATTTATATTACAAAGCACAAAAGTATTGCTTACATAAATATTGTCTAGAGTCTAGAATCTAGACAAACAAGCAAATATTATGTTATTTCAGACGTAAGCTTTCTGATCGCCTCCCACACGAACAAATAAATCCCGAACGATAAAAACATATTTTTATTTTATTTAAGAATTACTAAGGATTCATTCGCATTTTTATTCTTATAAATATTATCTTCGTAAACAAGACATGAATTCCAAAATAATAATTATAATCTATGTAATAAGGCGATAACATTAAATAAATAAAAATAAAATAATCCTTTATTGGTGTTATGGATACAAAATTAAAATAGTACAATGGTACATTCATAAAAAAAATTAACAGCGAATGGAGAGGGCTCCTCCCCGATATTTGGTGATATGGCGATTAGCAAAACGAACAGGCAATCGATCCCCGGAGTGTATTGCCAGTTTTCAAGAAATTTATATACCTAATAATTGATGTTATAGAATTCCGAAAATGTATTATCCTTTTTTATATTACAAAGAAACATCATAAGGCCAAAAGGCTACCACTTACGGCGATGGCCACTTTCCATCAAGTGCCTGATCGTTTGTCCATTTGTTTACAACAGAAAATCTATTCATAATGTAGGGCACAACTATTAATATCAAATATTGTTAATAAAAGCCGTTTCTTCCGAACATAGATTATTATATTGCTACATATAGAAACATTTTTTCTCCAACTGCAATACCAATATTGACCAATACCTCCAATACCAATATTACCAACCTTTGAATAAACTTCTATTCTACCTTAACATAACACACGCCAGCTCGCCGACCAACGTATTACCCAACAATTTCCTTTCTAAGTCCTCAATTGACCTGCCCGCAACCTCCTGACCGTATTGTATGTGGCTTAAATTATGACCTTGATAATATAATACCGTATTTTGATCTCGTTGACTTAATGGCGGAGTTTGGTTATACAAATTATTGGCAATTTGTTGGCAATTTGTTGGCTGTCGAACGTTGGTAGTTGTTTGCATTAGAATACCTGTTAAGTGACCATCTTAATTTGGGAGAAGGGAATATGTATGATATAAAGAAATATTTGACGGAACTAAATTTTGCAGCGCAATTTGCTTTAAGAAATTATGGCTCAATGAAAAATCTATCTAAATTATATAGGTGTTTATGTGAAAAGTTTGTTTTCATGTGGTTTCAATATTATCAGACATTAATTCTGATTAGAAAAAAGGCTTAAAATACGTACAGTTTAGATCCTCTAATACATAAAAACTTCATCGATTATTCGACGACCGCTTGGCGCAGTGGTAGCACAAATGCTTTCTGCGCGAAGGGTTGTGGGTTTGATTCCCACACCTAAAAAATATATTTGTAATTTACATTTGTATTTTTCTGGGGTCTGGTTGTTGCTTTGTATTGCATATATATATTTACAAAAGAAAAGTATGTATATGTATTATGCAATTTATTCCGTTATCTAGTTGCCATAACACAAGCTTCGGCTTAGCTTGGAACTAGATGGCGCTGTGTATAAATGTCCGGAAAATATTTATTTATTTATATTATTTATTTATTTATCTTTATGTATAGAACAATCATATATTAGGCATAAATACCTACACAAATTAATACTCTCTCTAACATCGTAAATAAAACCATAACGTTTGAAGTTACCAGCTATCATATTTGTCCTACATCATCAATTACTTGTTAATAAGACATCGCTCACATAAACTCAATATTGGCTATCAAAAATGCTTTCTATCTAACTATTAACGGATCGAATACGTGACCCACTCACGTATGTAAATCACATAGAAGCCGGTTATCCAAATAATTAATTAATAAGATCGATACATGGTAGATTTTAACATCTCCAATATGTTATCTGTTGCTTTAAATTATTTATATTACGTTAGTTTTAGACGTTGATATATTTCTAACCATAGATATATGACGCATAGACTGCAAGTCTCTTAATCCGTCGAAAGTGAAGCCAAAACTGTTTATATGTAAGTGTAAAACACGCTCTTTTACTCGATGACACGCACACATGCCCCCCGATAATGTCGCTGCTATAAAAACTTAAGCCTATACATGTGGAAAATTTAAAATCTACGAAAAACATACGAATTTTAATACGGTGCACTGCAACGACGATCTATAATATAATAAAAATAATAACTTATATTCAGTGCATTAAACCATAAATATCCATCTAATCTACCTATATGCCAAATTTCATCTAAACCGATTTAGTTGTTTTCACAAATATTCGGATAAATAATTTGACTAGTTAGGATAATCATATTATATATTAAAAATTTTATGTAACATTTTTACTTCGCATATACATATCTCGAAGAGTCGAGAAAATTCTAGAACATCTACCTAGGGTTGTCCCCTCACCCATTTCCGGCACAGACAGACAAGTCTGGCGCAAATTGACAGACAGCCAATTTTGAGCACCCTATCGTTCAGCGAGACAGTGCCTAACAATTATTAGGCAAAATATGTCGTTGAAAACTCATTGAGAGAGAATTCTTATCTCTTGCGTCCAAATTCAAATAGTATTTAAATTCTTTTATTTAATTTGTTTTTATTTTATATTATAGTACTTACAAACACTTCCTTAATAACAAAGTCAACCTCGCGAATGCGTAGCCGGTCTTTAAAAAAGTAAAGTTTAAAGTGATGTACGATGTGATTTCTCTCCTTAAAACATTTGAGAACGACTAAACTATAATATAACCTGACAAAATAACTCTTCTTAAATAAGTAACTTATCATGACATGGTATGAAACAAAATCGCTTTCTATTGTTTGTATTCTTAATTCTCTTGAAGTATGCTACCGATTTTTATGCGTTATTTTAATTGAGTGATTTAAAAGGTATGTACGAGTAGTACCATGTAGTATATAAAAGTAATATACATATAGATGGAGTTGATCGCTAGTAATTAATAGAGACCAAAGATTTTTTCTTTATTCTAAAATCGACTAGTAATCTTCAATAATATTATATAATATTCATTGTCAACTCAAGTCAAAGCTTTGTAACGTCTCACGCTGTTTAATTATGAATTAAACTAAATAAAAAATTCCTTACAAATTTTCCCACACAATTTGACTCAACATATAACATGCATTGATTAAACAAACACCCATACATCTGTCATATAAATAAACCTTTACGTCTTACACAATGTGGTACGACGCCGCGCCCTCCAAAGGGTTTCGTTCAACCTTCTTTAACAGAAATTGGCTCCGACATGTCAAGACATCGACATGCGAGACCGACGGTTATTTACGACGCTGATAAAATCTGAATAAAAATAAATATGGAAGCATACGATAACGTCTACGGTACAGACTAGAACGTATGTTACATAAGCAGTAAGTACACTGTTACGATAGTATCGAAAGATATGATCGTACCTACGTATAGAATAAAAGCTTTTATTACTTTGAACTTAATGTTTTTCCTAACCCGCTGTAACCTGTGTGTATAAAATTTAGTAATTGTATTAAGTAAGGTCTAATCTATCTGCACGCTGAATTTCAACGAAATTCATTCAGTAGTTTTTGCGTGATTCACGAGCATTCAAATATTGTCACAGCCTTTTGCTTTTTTAATACTAGTGTTACTAGAAATACACCCTTTTTTGCAAGTCTTTGACAGTTCAGAATACTAAGATTTGATAACGTTTTTGATTAAGATGTATTTGACTTCACTTCACTATGATACTAAAGCCAAAGTCAGAACTTTGACTTTGACTTTAACTTCTACTTTGAAATTCAGTGACTTTTAACTTTATTAGGTCAGGAAAATCTGATTAGAAATACACGAGAACCAGGAATAAACAGCCCATAGATATACTTTCACTAACTTCTAACTAATATTACTTATACTGAAAGTCAAATCCACTAACATTACTTACTGAAAGTCAAATTTATTGAGTTCGCAACGATAACATTATATATATATATAACCCACTAAGTTGAGTCATTTCAGTATTTTTACAACGGACATTACAATTTGGCATCGCGATCCCATAACAATATACGAACTTTATTGATCCATTAAAATATTTTCCAATGGCGAAAATAAGCGGTATCTACACTTATATAATAAATTATGAAAGTTTGTGAGTTTGTAACAATGTAGAGGAATAATAAACACACAATGTCAAAAAGGACACAAAATACATTGAATAAGAATGTGAAAAAACATAATAACTACTAAAATGGAGGCGAAGTCGCGAAGCACAGTTAGATAATATACAAAAAGGCCTAAAAGAAGCCTTACTTTCATTCCTAACCTAATAAATAATTCTTAAATTTCATTTATATATGTGTCTTCATTTTATATGTGTTTTTATTTATATATGTGTCCCTACAGATTATACAAATTAAAAAAAGGAATGTCCTAGTACAGCCAGCAGAAAAAAATTTTTACTTACAAACCGGTGACCAAGACAAATAGTTTACCCAAGTACAACTTGATCGTATTACACAAAGTGAATAAGGTAATATTAAATTAAAGTCCATACATAACATGCCGTCCCATGTCCCGGTATCAAGTTAGGTGCATATTTTATGAACGGAAACGAATTGGATTTTTTTGTCAACCGTACTTTTATGACTTGCAAAATATTATGTTTTATTTTGAATAAAATTGCTCGTATGTTGAAAGAAATTTAGCACAATTCATTTAGTCAGTATTCGCTTATCAAAGCAATTAATATAAAAATATTTTTTTCATATTAAAATGATATGTTATAGCCAATATAATGATATGTTTTAGCTGAATGTCTTGCAACATCAAAAACGTACAGACATCAGTACTTTCGAGAACCTTCTGCGAATATGTCTCTAGAATGTCATAACATGGTTAAAAATGTATAGATAACTATGGTTTTACAGGGTATAGAAGTACCATAGATTATGTAATATGACGGCAACTTTATTCTAGCCTTTTAAGAGAGTTCTTAAGTAACAAAAAACTTCCCATGATTCTATAGACTTGCACACCTTCTTAAACATATTCCTAGCAATACCTATCCATAGATGCCTTTATAAAATATCAGAGCCAAATCCTATCTGGAATAATAATAGTCGTCAATATTCAAAAAACATTTACGCAATATCCACGATCAAATCAAAATTCAAATTCCGTATTGTTTACCGTCAACACGAAACGCACAAAATACATATTTTTAATCTTCCAAATTTACGACGAACATAAAAACGCTGTTTATTGCGCAGGTACAGGTGAATTTATTCCACACTTCACACATATATGAGTACATTTTCAATAAAACATGTCCATGTCTACTGAAACGTTCTTTTTAAATTATTGACTTTCATCCCTTCCCATTGAATTTCTAATTCTAAATGATTTAAGAATTACAATTTAATATGTAGCATAAAAAACCCGTAAAATATTTCCGAGCCAAGATCAATTCTAAAGTTTAATAAAAAAGGATATAATGAGGAACGAAATAGGATTTCTCTTTCATCCAAAGTAAAGCAATTAAATATCTGCAGATTGGCATTGCTTATCGTAGGCTTCATGTGGAAGGTTGTTACCACAACGAAGCTATTGATACTACATTTTGAATATATAATTTCAAATAACGTATGTATTTCAATCCAATTACTAATTTGTAGCATAATAATCCACAGAACAATCCAAATAACTAGTGATTATTTAATTTTGATAACTCCAACATTGAAAAGGGTGAGCATAAAATATTACCAGGTCAGAATCCGACATGGAATCAAACGGCTGAATATTTGATGGAACCCACGTACTTGTAAGAATCATCTAATGATAAATTCAGATGTTGAATCCTTTGTGGCAATCGGGCCCCTACAAGGGTTGGTGGGAACTAAAATTTCCAATCCACAGGGAGAGATGTTACAATCTATTGTAAGACGTTTTGAGGTTAGATGGGAAAATATTAAACGAGTGAAAAGGAAAATAAGCCATTCTTGGAAAATTATATCCATAATCGTATTCTTAGTATTAGAACAAAATCAATTTAGTTTAGCTTGACGTTTTTTTTGAGTCTTCGTTTATTAATATATCTTTACAAGTAACAGTTTTTACCTGTCGTAGTATAAATGTACTTTTAAAAATGCCCCTAAGTAAAATGAATTCAACAAGAGAACGTTTGTTATGACTAAGTATATAGTATATACATAAGAACTCGGAAATATTGTACCATTTGCAATATTGTAGGACCTAATTGTTCGCTTACAATCAATATTCAAAACTGATGGTATATATGCCAGGTGAAAGAGTGTTTGACTTAATTCTTCTATCTAGTAATTTTATATCTGAAAGATGGACTAGGTATAGTTCAGTCTTTTTTATCATAATTACACTTGTGCATCCAGAATTGTTCCCTGGTGTATTTAATATGATTTATGCAACGTTTATATGGAGTAGCTTTTTGATATTCTGAAAATAAGTTTTTATATATTTTATTACATTGTGCTATAACACCTTTTAAAACTAAATTCTGTTATTATCAAATGATTTAAGTTACATGGAAAAATGTCAACTTAATGTTTATGTAACAATAACTCTATAAAAGTTAGTCTTGCTTTCTTTTCTCTCTAATCAATACACAAATTATAATGACTTAGGCTTAAATGACATTTTACGTACCCTAATGGGTAATGTACTAAAAAGATGGACTTAAAGAGTTTCCACAATTTTATAACCTAAAAAATATACTTTCTACATGAATCTCCAACTCGAAGAGTAAAACAATATAAGGTATATATAAGGTATTTGATTAGAAGATATCCGGGAAGATAGTTATATTAAAAACTAAAAGGCAACATCAAACATCACCAAGTTTGTACATCAAAAAAATACAGCCCAGAACTTTAACTAACATTAAAATAAAAGCTATTAAGAACGTTTTAAATAACACTACCATTACAAAAGTACTCCATGAATCCACTATTCCTTGAGATGAAACGGATCAAGCGAAGTAGTTTCAGAAAAACTACACAGAAGTTGATTAAAATTCAACGTGTTTGAACGTTTTCTTAGCTCGCGGTATTTTAATACTGCCTTTAATCAAGTAGTTGTTATCGTTGCTAATGAAATTTCTGAGATTTTCCACTAAGGTTTAAGTGGAATTCAGATTAGAATTGCGGGCGTGGGTCGTGATGTATTTATGTAGGTTACATAAGTATTTTTAACAGATAAATTGTCGTCCACTCGAGTCTGACCCTGTCAGGCTTTGTGGAGAAACACAGCTAGGTTTTAGTCGGTATTTTTATTTTTAAAATGTTGTGCGGCCGACTTAATCACCATACTTATACTCGTTCGACTCATAATTTGGTATCCCACGAAAAAACTGGTTTTAAACACCTGGCAGACCTGAAGGTGGACTATCTTACAATTAAGGTAGCGAAGGTTTTGGGAAAACTTGTATTCGTGAAGATAAACCTAGATAGCTGCGCGTTATAAACCTCCTCGTCCCTATCTACGGGACATAGGACCAAGTCAAATTACTCGAGAATATGGCTTATCACGCTAAAAGAAATATAACATGCTAATTAAATATTTTCTATCGATTATTAAGTCAAAAACTTTCACGAGAGTTATAGAAAAGAAAAAAAATATTAAAGAACAATATCACGTCTGATAAAGTCACCAAACTAACTATTAACAGATGCCGTTTTAAAATTAAAATCAGTTCTCCAAAACCCTTGCACAAACAAATCATAATAACCGTCCAGTTAACATAAGCTGCGTCAGTAAAGATAAAATGAATGTAGATGTCCCAAAAGCCGAGCCAAAGTAGGACCATTAAAACCCGCTGACGTTTAAAACAATAAAACCCCGGTATCCACAAGATTCGAGAACCCCTAAAAACCCGCGGGAAGTCGCAAAACAAACAATAACTTGAAATCTTAAATCCGGCAAAAGCCCAAAGTTTCAATTTAACACCGCAGTCTTGATCTTAAACACAAATACGGGAATTGGAAAAACTTTCCAACTCCGGCATCAGACTGAGTTGCCGTTTCTGAGTAATTCGAACTTTGTATAAATATTTTATGGCTTCATCGAATTATATTGCTGTCTTGGTGGAGTCACTTGCTTGACTTTTCTGTGTTGTCCAATCTGAAGTTAGATTCTTGATGAGACCGTTAGTTGCTTTAAAAATCCAGCTATCATTAACATAGTGAACTACATAAGAAAATTTCTTTTTCTCACAAGTTAGACATGCACATTAGCTCCTTATCATACTAAGATAATTGAAAAAAATCCCGCCTATTTCATAGTTATTCACCCCTACTTTATTATAAATAAAAAAAAATAGACAAAGCGAACATAACATTTTTTATTCTCGTCCTTTTTTAAAGTATCTACCCACATAATAAATAATACAACTCAATAATTGGTCTTATGGAAAAAATAAAAAACCTTAACATCGCAAATTTCTAATAATTTTGTTTACTTCACTTGGCCTGAGGCATTTTTAGATTTTTCTTACATTTTCTCTTTTAAAGGTAATTAATCCAATTTTGTTGGACATTGGATACTATGTAATGAATTATAATTTATCTTATAGAACATTTAATGTTATACTATTTTTCTGTACTACAATATCATCATTATGACATAATATAAAACTTAACTCCTCTCTGTCCCTATGTATGCTTAAATCTTTAAAACTACCCAAGATTTTTAAAGTTTAATAGTTAGTAATGAAAAAGGAAGGCTTAAGTTTATAACGCATACATAAACGCGGATAAAAACGCAGGACGTGTCTCAAACAAACCTAATAATTAGTTCATTTTAGGCCTCTTATACGTAGAACCTTCGAGAAAATCATTCTTTCTTTCTGTGTGGTCTATCAATTACTCAGAAACCCATCCTATTCCTGTACCCAGAATGTTAACCATAAAACAAATGTTTGTGTCAAATCGATTCTTAACTGTAGCCTTTTTTTAGATTTCAAAAACCAACCTAATTCGCTTTGAAATAAGATCGCTTTTAGCGGTACGTCAGTGAATTCTTCGTTTGACCGAATGATAGCCATTCAATTCATTCATTGATTTAACAGCGTTTTGATTAGTTCTCAATTGGTTTACGGAGATTGTAAATTGTTGAAAATGAGTGAATCGTATCATTCGTTTAGATGACGTTCGGGGGAATTTCGCGTTAGTTGTTTTAACAGAATTATTTATTAGACCTAGGAATAGAGCATTTTGTTTACGTAGACTTTGGATGTATACAATACTTGTTTAATCATTAATAGTTTACGAAAAGTCAAATCTATATTTGTTCAACAAGGCTTCATTTATTAGCCTAAAATGTGTTTAAGTATCGTGGAACAAAAAATAATCGCACATAATTAAGGTAAATGATTTATTTTTATGTTTTTTTTTTCACGTATTTTAAGGATAATTAAATAAAAATTAAATAGCACTTGCTAAATTTAATGTCACACACAATATAAAAAGGAGCTTAAAACTTACATCCTGCAGGTAATGATTCCTGAAACAGAAAAGAGAAAAATAAATAAATATGTATATGACTCATCGCACACTGAATTTATTTTGAAAGGTTAGTGTTTTTATGGAAGCAGGTTGTATTGCTCGATTTATTGAAATAATCGTGCCCTAAATCTATTTAGTAGTTTTTGCGTGACGAAGTAACAAACATCCAGACACATCAATATACGATTTTTCACGTGAAACGTCTTAAAAATCGCTCCGAAACATAACTAAAAGGTCTATGACATCCTTCCTTCCGTACTTAATAATAATAAAAAAAATTAAAAAAATATTAATAATTAAAAAACTATTAGTCTTAGAAACAAAAATGTGGTGTGAATATTTCACCTATATAGTCAGCTCGCTGTTAAAATAGCGTCAACCTTTTTTAAATTTTAATCTTTTACTTTAAAAGCGAAGCGATATATAGACGTTTCACGTTAAAACCAACGGCCGTGTGCCCCGGCACAGCGATTTTTTATAGTTATTTAAAATCTTATATACAGTTAAGTTTACCCGGTAAAATGAATTGATTAACTATTTATCAAGAATTGCATAGTTTTAACATGACATACCTACGAGTAAAAATAATACTATATAAATAGTTTTTGAGTTAAGGTTCCAACTTTGTCAATATTCAAACATGTTTAATTTCCCTTTTTCTGGTACTAAACTTTTCATTACAATAAATAGCAAAACTAACACTTAAGAATTCGTTTCAATACTATTATTTATACATAACGTTTATTCATTTACACTTCGTTAAAACCTTAGGTACAGATATTTATTACAGTGAAAAGTTAATGTTAACTGACGGCCTTATCACTACTCAGGGATCTTCTCTAGGCAACCATAGAAGAAAGAACAAAAGAAAGATATTAAAATACTTATTTTTCCGCGAAATGTCACAAATTTCTTAGCTATATGACACACACTTATATACATACATACCTAAAACAATCGAAAAATAAATTTAACGTTGTTAATACAAATGAAAATATTTTCTTTTTTTTTTATTCCATGAAGTGGTGAGACGAGCTGGACGCCCTCCTGATGGTAAGAGAAACGCCAGCCCATAACCAATATAGTGCTACCCAGAACTTTGCTCCGGGCAGGGGTGCACTACATTGAC
>DWAJ01003460.1:0-14772 GCA_018238005.1 Eurema mandarina
CCGAGATTACCCCTTACAATTAATTTAACAAACACACAAACTTTATTTCTTTATATATTGAGTATAGATAACACATTTAAATTGTGATCGGTGTAAAAATAGAATTCACTAAATATTCTAAGGTTGGCAACACAGCGGAGGTTGCCAGCCCTGTGTTATGTCTGTAAATAATTACTCTGGAACAGGAAAGGTATGGAGTCGCGATCTTTGTTCATTTAAACTATTTTTTGCTTTCATTTATTTATTTACAATGCTTTATAAAGTAACAGCTTATAAATACAAAAGGCGGCCTTATTAATAACAAGCAATCTCTGCCAGACAACCTGAGTGGTACGGAAATGGAAGATTTATTTGTTAAGTAGGTATTTTATTAACGGTACATAGAGGTCAAAGTCAAGGTAAGATCTTCCTAAATTTTTTTTCACGTATCCGAGACAAATTTAATCTATTTAGGGTATAATGCCAGAATCTAAGTAAGATCCTCTTTTTTTAAAGGTCGGTTATATAAAATATTTTGAACGTATCCCGGACATACCTTTTGCCCTATATATTGTACTAGCTGTTGCTCGCGACTTCGTCCCCGTCGGATTTCTATTATTATGTTATAGTGAGTCAATCTTAGAAGATAGACATACACTGTCACGGACTTTTTTTTATATCATTTAAAGAGGAATAATTCTTTCATACATATTTTTTGGTATCTTGAACCGTTTTCGCAGCGCACGCAAAGGAAGCCCTCAAAGATGAATAATTTTCCCCGTTTTTCCATATTTTCCATTGTATCTTCGCTCCTATTAGTCGCAGCGAGATGTTATGCAGCCTAAAGCCTTCCTCGATAAATGGTCAATTCAATAAAAAAAGAATTTTTCAATTCGAACCAGTAGTTACTGAGATTAGCGCGTTCAAACAAACAAACAAACTCTTCAGCTTTATATATTAGTATAGATATAGGACATTCAAAGTCAATATAAGCCCGACTTTTTTAAATGTCGGTTATATTTATTACTTAATAACGTATCCGGGAATTCTCTTCTCTATCTAGGGCACAAAACCAGAATTAAAGTAAGATCCTCTTTTTTTAAAGTCGGTTATATAAAATATTTTTAACGACTCCTCAAACGTAGCGTTGGCTCTTATCAATTGTTTACGGAGAGTGAACTCACGATTAGATAACGAAATGCCTAGATCCGAATAAATAGGACGAAATATCATATATTATATGTAAGTATATAATACACGTTTAACCGACTTAGCAAAAGTATTTTTAAAACATAAACTAAGACGTCAAATTTAAGAGCGAAAAATAAACTTACTTCAAAGTCAAAGTCAAAGTCAAACGTATTTTTATTTAACTGGGCTACAAAAAATCGGTTCGGAAGGCAGTATTTACAGATAATTTGATTGACAAAAAAAAACATAGTAATCATTAGACAGTCTGAAATAAATCTGTCCGCGTGTTTGCTTAAAAATTTAAAACTACGCAACAGATTTTTTTAAGTTTTTTGCAATAGATTCAGTGATTCCATAGGAAAGTTCATGCATATTGAATTATATATGCGAGCTGTTATATGGGGATTTGTTTTTGCCTCTTCAAAAAAAATGATTTATTATAAAAGAAACTAATGATTCACTTTAATATATATATATTTACTTGATAACTAATATACGAGGCCGACAACCTTTCGGAATGGAAGTTGGGAGAAGACTGAGGACGGGAATGAATAATTATATTACTAAGGAACTATTGTTGACGTGAAGGATGGGATTTGCTAACTAAGGTAATCTCCTTACTGGAGAGGGATATAACACCTCCCCCCGTAAGACTAAACTTCAGGGAGGAAATGAATGAAGTTTAGTGGAAGTGGAATTATAGGTTTCGTCTGATACTAGGACATGGGATATGTTTGGGATTATTTATTATAGATTTTTCGGGATCAGGAATACTGTCGGATTCAACGGAGGATTCTGGGATTACATGTAATTCAATCGGAGGATTTTCCTCGGGAGCTCTCGGGAAGGAAAAGGTTAATCGGCGTGTTTTTATTACATAGAAGATCTTAATAATAGAAAAAATAAAAATTAGAACTAATACTACAGATAATAATATGGTATGGTGAGACCCATATTTTAGAATTGAATTTTGATTGATGATTTTATCAGAGGCATCCGAAATTGTTTTTAACCTTGTCTTAGTTTCTTTGCTATAAATGTCTAAATCTATATTAAGTAATTCTAATGGGGGCTCATCATCCATTTTATTATGGAACTTATTTAATTTACAACACGAATCGTTTAGAATATGAAAGTCGGTTATTACATGGCTATTGTTGAAGCTATAAACTGTAGACTTGGGTATTAATTTGACATTTTTACAGTATCCCTTACAGTTTTTTGGGATATGTACAATTCCGATACCATAAATGTTTTCTTCCTTGATTTGTTGTTGAGGGCATTCTACGAATAACTTATTGTTGGTTGATTGTATAAATAACCATTTGTTGTTTTTAAGTGGTTTAAAAGTATCTATTTTTGCATATATGGACTCTATTTGACAAGTACTAGGAATTTTATTAACAGAATTGATTAAAATATCGCTTTCGCAACTGGGATTTGCGACGGAGGAGAAAACATTCATAATGTCACACAGGTACTGGTAAGAATTGATTGTTTTACAATTATCTAAAGACTCTAAACGACAATATTTAGACTTATCGGATGTCATAGCTATAAATTTGGAATTCGGTAGTATGAAAGTAAATGCAGTATTATTAGTATATGGTGTCGGTAATGCTATATTTTGATAAAGATTAAAATTATTCGAAGATACTAAAGGAATTCTCAATATGAATATTATCTTATTATGTAAACTATAACTCATAACAGTTGAAAGGTTAATTAGAATATATATATTTCTTAAATCTAGGGATACAGGTAACTTATGATCTACGGGTAAATATCGATAGTTGTCAACGAGCTCTAAATACAGCTGATTGGGAGGTAAAATTGATGGATGTAAAATATTTTTGCTAGTTAAAATGATTGCATTAATAATATCTGAAAGCTGAAATGATAAAGTAAGAAGTGAAGCTTCTAAGCTATTAATAATTGAATTTATTTTAGACTCTAAATTAATATCTTCTGTTAATCTTGTTAAATTCTTAAGCTTTACTGAAAGTTCGTCGACAGCATCATTAAGTTTAACTTCATTAATTTTTATCTTATGTAAAGTTTCATTAAATTTGGATAAAATAGAAGTAGTGATTAATATATTTTCTTTCATTAATGAAGCTAACCTCTTGGTGTTATCTTCGCAACTGCGAATAGCATTATCATATTTTATAGCATCGTCTTCATCTAAAGTGCCGAAAATCATTTTAGATATAGTACCAACACCACCTAGCCAAGGAGACCGTTTATTTTTATTTGTTCCAGTAAGATGTGATATAGAAGAGAAATCTGATACTAGGTCATGATATCTTACAGTTAATGGTTCTAAAGTACTATGACATTCGAGGTTATTTGAAGTTTCGAATTGTGCTTGGTTACAAAAATATCTAATAGTACCTAATACAGAATTAATATTTCTTAAATTTGATTCTAAATGTGAAATATCGATAGGAGTAACAACATCGAGATACCCATTATTGATCTTTAGTTCGCCGATTGGATCAAAGTATATTCCTGGACTGGAGGTGATTGGATGAACAAAACCTTGATGACCTTGAGTCGTCACACTGCAGTAGTTAATTAATAATTAGAATTTATATAAGAATATACTATGATAATAATACTAGGTAAGATAATACTACGATAAATTTACTTAATTGATTTAAGTATGATCAGCTGGGACATTGGCTATCTTAACTTCATCGAAATGATGTTTTACGTGGCGCCTATTAATGAGTAAGGTGAGTGTGTTGTTGCCATTTATTTTAATAACTTTGTAAGGGCCCTTCCACACAGGGGACAAAGCTTTACGTAATCTTAAATGATTCTTCAAATAGACGTAATCACCGGTCTTATAACTAACTGGACGCGTGTGACTGTCGTAATAGTTTTTGGATGTTTCTTTGGATTTTCGAATGAATTCTAAGGCTTTATCACGTGAACATCTTAATCTATTTTGTAACATACGGACATAATCAGGATACGTAGTTCCGGTTGGTTCTTTAAAGATAGAATTGGGAATAAAAGGTTTATGTCCGAAAACGAGTTCATATGGAGAGAAATGAGTTGTACTATGAATTGTTGTGTTATAAGCATGCATAGCTGTATAAGTATAACTGGGCCAATTAGTCTGTTCATTATTAATATAGGATTTAAGATACTCTTTTAGAGTTGAGTGACTACGTTCTAGAGCACCTTGGGTTTGTGGATGGTAAGGAGAGGACCACAAATTTTTAATTTTAAGGAATTCACAAGTCTTTTTAAATAATTCGGATGTGAAATTTGTACCTTGATCTGTAAGGATTGTTTTAGGAATGCCAAAGATAGATATGTAATGTAAAAGACAATCAGAAGTTTCTTCGGCTGTTGTACTACGAATAGGGTAAGCGGAAGAGAATTTGGAAAGATCGTCTTGGAAGGTAAGGATATACTTCAACTTAGCAGGTCCGGACTCGGGAAGTGGACCAACAACATCAATGGATACTCTCTGGAATGGTTCTGTTGAAGTACTAGTAATTTGCATAGGAGCACGATTCGTTCTGCGAAGTGCTTTATTTTCTTGACAAGATTTACATTTTTTAACATAACTTTCTATGTCGCTTCGCATTCCTTTCCAATAGTACATTTCTTTAATTCTATTATACATACGGGTAGATCCTAAATGTCCTGCTATAGGGACGTCATGATTGTCAAATAATATCTTTTTGATTTCAGTAAGTGTAGGATATATTATATTATTATGATAAATTTTAACTGTAATATTAGTATTATCAAATAAGTACATAAACATGTTATAAATCTTAGGAAAGGAGTGTTTATCAAATGGATTTTTGAAATCTGATACAGATACTTCAGATATATCTTCAAATATAATTAAATGATCTCTAATTGTTCTAAGAGTTATAAAGATTTCAGGATAGGAGGATCCATCAAAGTGATGCACCTTAAAGAATAATAAGTACACGGTTTTGTTATTAAACTCTGTTCTGTAAAAGGAAAATAACTCTCGTTCGGAGTTTTGTAATTGAGCGTGAATTTCAGGATCGCCTAAGATTTCTTGGATATATGGATTTGATTCATCTAAGTCAATGGACACTGGGAGTAATATCATCTTCCCAGGTGATTTTAAAAGATTACCATTATATTCTTCTACAACAGTTTTGAATGTTTTATTCTTATCAGCTAATACTTTTAGGAACTTAGGATAATCATCTACCGATAGGTCGGGATTTTTACTAGTAGAGGGTTGAGGAGAAGGAAGATTAGCTGATTCAGGAGGATTTTCAGGTAAGTTAGAAATAATTTCATTCTGTGAATTATTTGTTTCAGATGCGGTTTGTCGTACTACGCTACGATCAGAAGGATATTCTACTTCAGGTAAGTCGGTTACGTTAGTGTCAGTTATCTCATCTGCTGTAGGATGGATATTCGAAGGTAAGTTTGTTTCAGGATTTTGTATTTCAATTATATTATCTTGATTTTCAGGAGGAGAAGCAATGTCGTTATCAAGATTGAACGACGGAGGAGAAATAAGTAAATCTAATAGATCTCTATCTAATTCGGGTTCTGGATTAACATTAGGATCTTGGACTTGGATATCATTAGGTTGGATTGGATTTACAGGAAATCTCGATAGAGCATCTGCATTAACATTGAATTTACCTTTTTTATACTTAATATCATATTCAAATTCTTCGAGTTTTAAACGCCAACGGATTAATCGTGAACCGGGATCTTTACAATTAAATAACCATTGTAATGGCTTATGATCGGTGATAATTGTGAAACGTTGACCGTAAATATATGGTCGGAATGCTTTTGTGCCGAAAACGATGGCTAAACATTCTTTTTCTGTGACACTATAGTTACATTCTGCTTTATTGAGGCTACGGGAAGCAAAGGCTATAGGACGATCATGGCCAACTTGACCTTGGGATAAGATAGCAGAAATTGCATAATTCGATGCGTCACAAGTTAAAAGGAATGGTTTCGTAAAATCAGGATAAGCAAGGATTGGGGCGGATGTGAGTTTAGATTTCAAGGATTCGAATGCTAATTCTTGTTCATTACCCCAGTTAAAAGTAGCATCTTTCTTAAGAAGAGTTGTGAGGGGTTTCGCGATTTTAGAAAAGTCAGGAATAAATCTTCTATAGTATGACACTAAGCCTAAGAACGACTTTATATGTTTTGGGCTCTTTGGAATAGGAAATTGAACTACGGCTTTGATTTTTTCAGGATTCGGCTTTACGCCTTCTTCAGAGATAATATGCCCGAGATAGCCTACTTCGCGACGAAGAAATTCGCATTTGTCAGGCTGTAGTTTAAGGTTAAAATTACGCATTCTACGGAAAATGGATTCTAAGTTTTTAATATGAGCTTCCAGGTCATGAGCGTAACAGACTACGTCATCTAGATAGACAAAACATCGCACACCCTGGAGACCGGAAAGAACAGAATTCATTAATCTTTGGAAAGTTGCTGGGGCATTTTTAAGCCCGAATGGCATTCTACAAAATTGGAAATGTCCTTCTGGGACAGTGAATGCTGTTTTGGGTTTATCTTCTTCCTTAAGTTTTATTTGATGGAAACCAGACGCCAAATCTAATGTAGAGAAGTATTTACTGTTACCTAGTTGATCTAATATCTCTGTGATCTGAGGGATCGGATATGTGTCACCAATTGTGACATCATTTAATTTTCTATAATCAATTACGACTCTCCACTTCTTTACGTTGGATGCGTCTAATTTCTTTGGTACAACCCAAATAGGGGAAGACCATGGGGAATCGGAAGGTTCAATAATATTTTGTTTCAACATTTTATTCATTTGATCACGAACTTCAGCTTTATGAACTTCAGGAAATCTATAAGTTTTCGTATGGATTGGAATATCAGTAGTTGTTTTTATTTCATGTCTTACAGCATTAGTACATGAAAGATTTTCATTAGGGAGATGAAAGATATCGGAGTAATCGGAACATAATTGGATAAGAGCATTTTTCTCTTCGTTATTCAAATGGGAAATTCTTAATTGTTGTAGGACTTCTTTGGTCCGTTGCATAGTGTTCTGAGATATTTTAATATGATTGATAGGAACCGATGAAGATGAATCATCGAATTTATAAGAATCTAGTGAAGTAAGTTTAAGGTTAAGATTTGATTTTAAGTTTACAGGATCTTCGGATGTGTTCACTACGGATATATTGATTCTATTGTTTTCTTTTACAGCGACTAAACAATTCGCGACAAGGAGATTGGACGAAATCTTTTGATCTAATATCATTCCTTGTTTTATTTCGGGATTGGATACTGAACACTCAATAATTGTTTCGGATCGAGGAGAAATTAAATAAGACGGCTCATGAAGATAGAGTCGTGAGACTAGGGACTTTCCTAGATGGAGTAGATTCTTATTATAATCAATCTTGCAACCGAAATTGTTAAGCAAATCGGTGCCGATAATGCCATCATAAGGCAGGTTTATGTTTTCAACAACATGGAAATTATGAGAAATATTGGATTTAGGAAAATATAACTTTAATTGGAAATGCCCGAGGGTTTCGATAGGGTTGTCAGAGGGATCAATACCTTTTAACTTGATTTGTTCCTTGACAAGCTTGGGGCTCCTTTGGATACAAGAATGTTTTAAGAGACTAATGGAGGAACCTGAGTCGACCAATAGAGATAATGGAATATTAGATACGGATGATTCTATAAGAATATGAGGTAACACTTTGTTAGTGTCTATATTAATCTCGTACATAGAGTTAAATGGAATCTTATTAGGAATAGGAATATCATTAGGACGATTTATAGGATACACTTTATTTGCGCCGTCTTTAGGGATAGATCTCGTGCGGCACGAGTCCGAGATCTCTACTCGTTTAAATGTGGATCATTAGGATCAATAGGATTAATATTATCTTGGTTAACATTTTCATGGTCGGATTCTGGTTGATCCATGAAATTAATTCGGGGAGACGACATCTGAGGATTTTGTGATCTAAATTTAAACTTGTTATTATTAATTTCACGTACTCGGCACACAGAAATATCATGGCCTAATTTCTTACAGTAGCGACAGAATACAGGCTGACCTCCCTGCTGTTGAGCAGTAGGGAAAGATCGTCGCCTGTTAGAAAATGATTCAGGCTTTAGTCTTTGAAAGTTTTGCCGATGTTCCGGCTGGCTTCGCCTATATTGTACTAATTGGATTCTTTCCTCAGATATCGCTAAATTAATTGCTTCATTTAAATTTTTGGGCGCTCTACCTCTAACGAATGTAGAAATTCGAGGGTGTAACCCCATAAGGAAATGATGGAGGGCTAAGTCCTCCATGGCCGCGGTACGGCCAGGTAGCTCTTTAGCTTTTAAGGTTGAAATGGATACTTCAGTAAGAAGTTGCGATAGATAAGTCTCTACTCTTAGACTATATTGGCTTACGTTTTCATTATGGCCTTGCTTGTTTTCCTGCAGGTCCATGAGTAGGTGAGAATAGTGCTTTCTTTCGCTGAATTGGTTTTTTAGAAAGTCTTTGAGTTGATCCCAAGACGTGAACTCCTTTATGGAGCAGGCTACTTCAGCCTTGCCATTTAATTGGCTTAAAATAAATTTAAAAAGGATGAGTTTCTGCGACTCTGATGCCAATTCGTAGGCATTATCACAATTTACTAGGAAAGAATTTAATGTTTCGCGCTTACCGTCATACGGTTTAATGAATTTAAATAAGGTATTGAGATCGATTTCGGACATTGTTAATTGGGCTGCTGTCTTACGTGTGATAACTCTAGGTGAATTAGTGGATTTAACGGATTCGCTATCACTAACGTTTCCCTCAAGTCCAGGGATATTTAATGTAAGGTCTTCAGATTTAGGAACTTTTGGCATAATATATTAACAATACACACAAAGAAAATATAAAATATAAAATAATAAAATCGTTCAGCTCTTAAGCTAATCGCCACCTAGAGTCTAGACAAAACAATAACAATATCACTTACATCGAGTAGGCGGTGATGATAAGCGCTAGCATAGTTTCTTAGAAATGTTCTTGACGATATTTTGATATATTCCGATGTTTAAATACGTAGATTTCTTGAAATGTTCGGATGATTCTTAGGGTCTTCTTTGGATTTGATGTAGTGTTGTGCAGGACGTGGAAGTAGTTGCTCGTCGCGCTTCCGGCGACGCTGGATATATACCGGGGTAGTACCCGATTGAAGGATCCCTTGTGGCTCGACGAGAGTGCTAATTGGTGCCTCTAACACCCTGTTACGAATAACAGTAGCCCCTCGTAAGCGTCAAGGTACGAGAGTGATGTATGAATCACTTGATTAGACACTTCCACTATGATTTCACTTTTCACATACACTGATATTAGGATTTTAAAATCCTTGGAACACTTATTTTTCACGAAGACACAATAATTGTTTCTTTAGAAATAACGGAATATATATATATGCGGAATCCGGCGAGTCTTAGGTTGTCAGGCACTTGGAATTCCCGGATCCCACCGCTGCCACCAAAAAATGTTATACGGGGATTTAATTTTCCCTTTTTAAAAAATTGATTTATTATAAAAGAAACTAGTGATTCACTTTAATATATATATTTACTTGATAACTAATATACGAGGCCGACAACCTTTCGGAATGGAAGTTGGGAGAAGACTGAAGACGGGAATGAATAATTATATTACTAAGGAACTATTGTTGACGTGAAGGATGGGATTTGCTAAGTAAGGTAATCTCCTTACTGGAGAGGGATATAACAGTACGAATCTAAAATGTTATTATAAGCTTGAAACAAAACGTTCCTGATACATGATAGTTTTGTAAAAGATGGTGGTTGGCCCCCTGATCACATTTTGTATGATGACAACGTTGGCATATAAGTTGACATATGCAGTAAGTTCTACAGTGTTCCACCGTCCTTTTATTTCTTTCCTCAGTAGGTCAAAATTTTCCTAAAATATTATATTTGTGCAAATTCTTTCCTTAGTGTCCAGCCGGTCTTAAGTTTACTAACATATTAAATTTGTGTAAACTCTAGTCAAAACTTAATAAAAATAATAATATTGCACAGTTAGGAAGGTTATGTTGGAAATTAAATAGGTTCGTTGTTAATTTATTACTTTAGGTACTATTTTAAGTTATGTGATATAAACTTTTACTTTGCAATCTTTGTAATGTAATAAAATAATTCATACTTTGTATTGTTCTTGATAGAGCTGCAATTTATAATAAAATATTAATAAAAGCAAGCGAAGATATACCAAAAAATTTTAAAGATCTTTTGAACACGTAAATCCGTAGCAAATAGTTAGTATTTTATAAAATATCGAGGGTTCTTTGAAGCGGATAGTGATGGCCGGTAACCGAGACCTGTAAAGTTGTAAGTTATAATGATGTAGTATCGGGTTACGATAAGAGTCCTGGCGGACATGACTAGTGATGTGCCGAGTCGATAAATTACAATAAATAATAAAAAAACATTTTTTCAGAGAAGATTCCGTTTAATAATTATAGCCTATCTGAGGTGATGGGATTCAGAAAAAGATTATAGTTAATTATTAATTGGCTTATTGTTAACTAAGCAAGCAATATTAGCAAAGAAAGAAGGACGGCAAATTTCATCCGAAAATAGTAATGTGTAGCTTAAGTGATTTTAGGTAAAAAATAATAACCTCCGATCTGAGTGGCTCTGTAGCCAGCGAGAAAACTGGGCTATTGGTGTATTCGGTGTAGTTCACCCCTGTCTCTAGTTTAATTCCGGGTAGAACTGCAATGATTATGGGCTGGCGTTTCTCTTACCATCAGGAGCGCGTCCAGCTCGTCTCCCCACTTCATAATATAAAAAAAAATGGCGTTAATGCCTACATAATATGAAAGATATTTTTCACGATTTTGCGTATAAAGAATTTAATTTTAAATAATATTTTTTATCGACATTAATTTATCGTATCTATCCTACACAAGACATGCCAACATTCCGACGTATTGGCAAGTTTGAAGCGGCGCCGACGGCCGGAGCTAACTTTTAATTACTATCATATTTCACTACGGTTTTGTATCGGTTTATCTAAGTTAAGCCTTTGTTTTAATCTTCACCTGTTCTTGCTTATGTGTAGTTCTTTTGTTCTTGTTAAAAGAGTAGTTCATATAATATGTTATTTGTTTATTACGTAAAAGTTTTAAAGAAGATGAGAATAAAGAGAATAATGGTGAACCGAAGATTACTATTTTGGTTAAAATATCTCCGTCTGACGGCTTTATGCTTGTAAAGACTTTTCTGGATATAAAATAAATAAAATAATCAGATAAAATTAATAACTTCATAGTACATATTATAATTATCATATCGACTTGCTTAAATACCTAATTAATGATTTTTTTAGTTATGAAAGAAAAAATTACAAGACATTCAACTTTTTTTTAACTTAATATGTTTCTCATCTTTATTTTCTCTCTGTCAACTAAATGAACACAAAAATGTCAGCTACGTTTATTTCGTTCGCTTTAGTTTTGCTACTATTCCCAACAAGCAGTTGTCAACTTGTCTGTCATGTGCCTGAATCGACACTGAAATCAACATTTGAAAGTCACTCCAACATTGCTCGCATCAGCAGACTAAAATCACCGATTGCAAGCCGTATTCAGAACGTGTAATTTGTACTGCACACTGAAAAGCCTACAATTCGTCACCTACGACAGCTTTCTACATTCACGAAATAATAGCAGCGAAACTAGAATTTAATCCACAAAACTTTCCAAATTAAACCTTCCGCCAATGTGATAAGGTCGACGTAGAACGCAAAGATAAAATTGCAAGAGCTCAACATGTCCAGCCGAAAGTGATCCCCGACATTTGTGGCACGTCCTCTCAGACCTACGACGTGATAGAACGCTGAGGGTTCAATTTTAAATGGCGGTGAATGGAAACATGGATGCTAAAGTGCATCTAGTTACAATGTGCTATCGATATTGGCTGCTTCCCTCTTTCAAAATGGCGCTGATGTAAGCTTGACGAGGACGACTAATGAAAGAACTGACGGGTATTGTGACTGAAATGGAAATTGACATACGTAGAAAGGTTTACTTTATGTTTTTGAGTTGCCAACCAGTTCAAAGCCTTTTATATAAATCAGTAGCAGTTACCGGTCAACTGATGTTGTTGTTAAATAAATAAATATAAATAAATATAAATATTTCAGGACATTTATACACAGCGCCGTTTAGTTCCAAGCAAAGCAGAAGCTTGTGTTATGGCAACTAAATAATGGAATAAATTACATATACATACTTTTCTTTTGTAAATACATACATACAATACATAGCAACACCCAGACCCCAGAAAAATACAAATGTAAATTACAAATATATTTTTCCGATGTGGGGGTCGATCGAACCCACGACCCTTCGCGTGCAGAAAGCAGTTGTGCTACCACTGCGCCAAGCGGTCACCAAATAACAATAATAATACAAATAAGGGACTTTCCTTATTATCACGATGATACAAAATTTAAAGCTAATTATTAACAAATTTACAAATGCAATGAAAACAACGTTTACATTTAATATGACTCAGCTGTAAAGAACAGCCACTAATGTAATAAGTAGGAAATGGTCTGTACCATTTTACGGTAAATTTAAACAAACCAAGAAATAAAGGGAAATGTTTCTTGCCGTTACTGGGCTGAGAAAAAATTAATTTACCGTTGCTACATTACACGGTTATCTGTAGGGGTTGGCGTGACGGTGGGCGGGCGGGGTGTATATTTTTACAAAGGTAATTATGCAATCAGTTCTTATGAGCATTAGAGGATTAACGGCGTAACGTAGATAGTTAGCACGATTTAAGAAATTAAATATGTCGAATTTTTTCAATAATATCTGCGTGGTATCTGTAACACAGTTTTATAACTAAAACAGGTACCAGCGAACCTAAACTATAAATTAATTATAATTAAATTTAAATGTATTTCATAAACTTGTACAGAGATTGCTGTAATGTAGTCATTTGTTAGGTTTAAGTTTAATAAATAAATAAAAAATATCTAATATATAATAGACCCCCCCGGTCAAAGTTTATATGAAAGTCAACGCGGACGGAGTCGCGGGCTAGTATATCATAAGCGCAAGTCAGAATTCTACGAAATCGTAGACACTACACTTTCACTACACTTATTCATTATTTCGAGTTTCATTTATTTAATGTAAATAACAGTTGCCTGGTAATCATTTCAAGTCTTAGGCCGCCTCTGTCACGTAAAATTGATATATTTGTCTAGTTTTTAAAGATTCCTTTTTTTTAAATGGTCGAATAAATAAAAATAAAAACTAGTGACGTTTGTTTCTTAATATCTTGTAGCTGTAGTACTTTTTAGGTAAAAACAAGGTAATGTAAATTTACGTAAAGTCGCGCTGAGAGCGGCCACGCCTTAATATTTCGCACCAAGTTTTTCTCTTTTATCGTTGTTTGCTTTTAACCGCCTCGCCTTAGCAATTACCATACTAGCGAGCAGAAGTCTAAGGCTTAGTAGATTAAAAGTGTTAATGCGTTTTCTAGTTACGTAAGCTTGTAAGGAATTTCTTCTTGGTACGATTTCAAAGGGTGTTTTTATGTAAGCTTAATTGAGTAGGGTTTGGTCGTGGATGTTTATAAGGCTAGCCTAGAATGCGTTGCTGGTTTTTAAATAGTTAAAAAAAACATTTCTAGAAAAAAATATATTTCAAAGTAAAATTAGTATTGCTATCTAAACACTATTTTTTTATTATATAAAGCACGACACACCACATAAAATTGTGTGCCGTTGAGATCATTAAATTAAGTAATTCTTTACGTGAAGTTTATGATAGGAGCAAATTTTGGTTTGAAAAATTCTATATACATATAACTAGCTGTTGCTCGCGACTTCGTCCCCATCGATTTCTTTTTTCATTATTTCATCGCTCCTATTAGTCGCAGCGTGATGTTATGTAGCCTAAAGCTTTCAACATATTTATTATATTGGTATAGATTTAATATACGAGCGCCTTCATCTAAGGTGTTTATTTATTTATTTATTTTAAAAAATTATTGCCACATAATACATATTTTACATTCAATTATTTCATACAATGAAAACAATATTCTAATACGTTCTAAATTTTCGGCGTACATAACATTTTATATTAAACAAGCTGCGCCAGCCGCACCCCACGGGTTTACCTGCTTTCACGCAAGTAATATACACATAAACCTTCCTTAAGAATCACTCTATCTATTAAAAAAAACCGCACCAACACCCGTTGCGTAGTTTTAAAGATCTAAGCATACATAGGGACAGACAGACGGCGATAGCGACTTTGTTTTATAGTTATATATGTATTGATTAAACACTAAATACAGAGAAGAACACTTGTCATACTACAGACAGGTTTCAATCTCCTCCAGCCCATTTTCAGGTCTATAAAGATACACATATTTTATTGCATTAAAGTTACACTAGGTGGGCGCTACGCAATTCAAACGACAGTTCCTAGTTGTAAACTATATTTTCTTTAAAAAAATTACAATTTTGTTACTTCCATGCTTTGAATTTACAAAGTTTTATCGTTACACTAA
>DWAJ01003461.1:0-14771 GCA_018238005.1 Eurema mandarina
AATATTTAAGGATCGCAAAGAATAATTTTAAATGAATGATTTAAAAATTCATTTCATTTGAACTATTGACTATCAAGATATTGATTTTTTATTTCTATTAACTAGCATATCGATATTTAAATTTATCGACGCTACGACATCACTTTAGAACTATCAGCTGTTACCTGTCAATGACCACATGACCCTATGACAATGCATTTCATTGAAAAAGTTACTGCTGTCTCTGTGATTAGAATTCGAAAAGTGATGTACACTTTTGTTTTGATTTTCATATTATCGATTTTATTGATGAATTAATGAAATAAAAATTCTCAAATATGTTTATTTTAATGCGAGGACTTGTATATAGACTATCTATGAGCATCTGAACATCACGCAAAAATTTTACACGAAAAAATATACTAACAAAATTTATTATTCCACTGATCTATCACGCGATACGAACATTACCTACGGCTAACCTTTTTAAAAATTTAAAAGTGCCGGCGAATTTAAAATTTATTCTATCGTAAATATAAAACAGTGAATTAATTTTTTTAAACATTTACGACTGAATTACATGTATTCTAAATGTATTTCAGCTAATAACATAAATTATTTGGTAGTAGTAAGAACTTTCCATTTTACGTATTTTTGTTTAGAATTTATTAAGAAGTAGGGTAGATTGTGAACTAAGTGGCGTCGGGCTAGCATTTAGCACCGAAAAAATATATTTGTAATTTACATTTACATTTTTCTGGGGTCTGGGTGCTGCTATGTATGTATGTATTTACAAAAGAAAAGTATGTATATGTAGTTTATTCCGTTATCTAGTTGCCATAACACAAGATTGTTGAGGCGCTGTGTATAAATGTCCTGAAAATATTAGTTATTATTATTATTATTATTTATTCCTGGCACGCCAAGCAGTCGCCACGAATACCCTCTAAAACCCTCTTATTCTACATGTTTGGCCTTTGTGTCGGGGCGGGAGGTCGCTTTCGCATTCCCTTAGACCACTGGTTCTTAACCGGTGGTCCACCGCGGACCACTGGTGGTCCCTGGAAGCATCCCAAGTGCTCCGCGAAGCAATCACAAATTAAAAAAATATAAGAAGCAACGATTCAAAAATTAGTAAAGAGTATGGAATCACAAAAATCTATTAACATTCATTTATTAATATTTATTATTTATTGTATAATGCGCATTTACAATAAATAATAAAAAAAATATGTTGAATAATTTAATGCATTTTTATAGATACATAGAACGAGCGTTTATTTATTGATACTCAGATAATATACTCATACTCATAAAGCAACTAGGTGGTCCGTGACGAGACAGAAATTTTAACAAATAGTCCCTCGTGTCTAAAAGGTTAAACACCACTGCCTTAGATCCTAGATAACATATAGTGTACTCTCCAACCTGGTATCGCCACGGAAATAGAAACTATTCGAGTAAAACCACAGTATACGGCTAGCTTTAGAGAAAGAAATAAAAATCTTCAATTAAACTAAATTGGATCCCTCAATAAATAACCTCGCCTATCAATATTCAAATAGCAGCTAAATAAGTAATTTATTCAACTGCTACACTAAGCTTTCCGTAAAAGCCTTTTAAGGCTTTGCTCCACGTAAATTACAATTTATTATATCCCATTTGTGAAGGCGGAATAATCCCGGTGTTTGTTTTTATTCCAATGAAATATTAATGGAATGTTCATCGGATGTATCATTTATACAAATTGGGTCTTTGTTGAGGTTTGAAGCACTTATCTGTAGGAGTACCTATTATCTTAATATTAATATTTAGTAGTCTATTACTTTCTAGTACATTTATTATAATACTAGCCGTTGCCCGAAACTTCGTCCGCGTGGACTTTCATATAAACTTTGACCCCCCTTCCCCCCTTATAACCCTTTTTTCCAGTTAAAGAGTAGCCTATGTCCTTTCCCAGGCCTTAGAGGTTTGGTAGATTTTTCGTGATGGAAAGATAGATGTCAAATATCAAAATTTTACCCACAAAAAGGGTTAATCGGACAATTCATTAGTTTCCTCATTTTTTAAGACCGGCAATGCATACGCGAAACATAGTCTTGTAATTGTTCATCTGCGGAGAAAGAAATCGGTTCTTATCAGACTAAAAATTATCTTATGTGATGTAAATACGATAAAAATTTGCTAGTACAGTACAGTTCAGTCCAGTCCATTCGTTAACAATTTAAACAACTTGTAGTTTGTTCATAATTTTAAACTTATTATAATGCATAAATCAGTAAGTTGTAAGAACTTCTCAATCATTAGATAGTTTATAATCTGGCAGAATTAGTAATAGGTCAATGATATTTTAAATAGATATGTTATAAGCGCAAAAATTTGAAGACGCAAAACATCCTTATTAGGACGTTTTACCTTTAGGTGATTAGTTGCCGGTGTATTCACGCGCAACTGATAAGACTAACTATCCCTTTTTTATTGTTACCGTTTTGACTTGTACGTATGTGTGCTGCCGCAGCTGTGCGGAAAACTTTTTAACTGACTTCAAAAAGGAGGATCTCAATTCGTCTGTATATATAATTTTTTTTTCGGTTGATTTGTATGGGTATAACATATCTACTATATAATATCATTGTAATAGGTATTTTAATATCAACAATTTAACGGTGAAATCTGTTACATTTACTTCATAGAATGAATCATTTTATTTTGAAATCTGCTTAATAATCGAAGCAGGTTCGAAACTGATTGATTAAGGCGATGCGTAGGCAGGCTTTCGTGCAAAGCTTGAATAGTAATGAGCTATTTCCATCAATGTATATTGAAATTTCCACTTAATAAGACCTAATAAGCTATTTTTCTTGGATATTTTTTAGTTATTGATTTAAATTGGCGTTCATGGGCGGTGATGACCACTTATCGTTAAACTCGCCTGGTCTTTGTTCCCTATGTTAATAAAAAAAACGATCTGACACCTTTTTCTTGTTAAATAAGGTTTTCTTAATCACTTTAAACTTTTTTTTAATCGTAAATTTAGCACCGTTCGTTTACATCGAAAATTTTTATTACAAAAATATATCCCAGCCATATCCAGTCCGAGGATTCCCGATATAAAAGAAACTGTATAAATGCATTGCGTGTTGGGCGAGGGTCTGTAATTTATAACATCGTTTACAGCGCGCAATGTAATCTGATTAATGTGTTTTGATCGTTACCACAGGTATTAGTTTTTCTATTCTTTTCTTGGAAAAAATCCTTAAAAATTTGTAATTAGTTGACTTGGAATTTTTTAATAGTGACTCATATTTCTTGAACAAAAAATATATTTTATGAATTATCATACACTAGTTAATAGTCCCGACTTCGGACCAATATAGTAGGCAATTTTGATACATTTGAAATCTTCCCTAGAATCACTCTGTCTATTAAAAAACGGCCTACATAAGTTTTCTATGGAGTGATGGTACCGTTTCAGTTTGAAACAACTACTTTCAAATTAACGGTACAATTATAACCTTACAAGCTCTGTCCCGCGGTTTTACCCGCGTAGTTCCCGTTGCCGGGGCAATAGCGGGATAAAAAGTATCCTATGTATTAATCCCGGATATCATCTATCTACATACCAAATTTCAACTAAATCGATCCAGCTGTTTTGCCGTGAAAGAAAGACAAACATACAGACAGACTGACACACTTTCCCATTTATAATATTAGTATGGATATTTAAATGCGTTACCGCCATCTGTCGTCAAAATCGAACACTACTAAGCACTTAATACAACATATTTAAACTACATATTCTTTATCTGTATCAATATAAAAAAGGTTGCGAAAAACATTTTCTTATCTGTACTCTTGAAAAGCCGGATCCCGCCGATTTATAAATGTTGCCATTCATACAAAAATCTCTTATTTCATAAGGTAACCCTTCTGAATTTTGTCGAAACTGACACGTCTTATTCCCCGACGAAAGCCTCAATTTATATTCCATTATACCAGCGAAGCCTTCGCACAATTTCGACACGTTTGGTAAACTTCGGTGTTGTAATATTTTTGTGTTATTTATTACATTGCTTGCTTATAACAGTCTATGCATATGTTTAGTTTTTCAATTTATTGTACCTTTTTATTTATTTTGTAAGTGACTTAAACATGATTTTTTTTATGTAATTTAAATATCTAAACGGATTTGCGTCGGTGCGGAAACACGAATAACACATAATGACAGATAGTCATGAATTGGATGAAACAGGCTCCTGAAAAACAGTTCGTACTATTTTGGAAGCCTTGATATTTTATTTTTTGTAAAACACCTTATTCTGGGCGTTAAATTATTATTATTTTTACCGATTACAATTATTAATATTTGAGGTAGTTAAGTCATGACGTAAGGCTGTATAGTGTATAAGATAGGCTAGCCCGGGATGATACCACTCTTCAACAAAAAAAGGGGGTCAATATGGGATCTCATTAGAGACGTCACTGCATTTCGTTCGGTAAGTAGGGGCACCGTAGACCCATTTTTCCCTTCTTATACTCCCTTTTGTCACATATCCCTCCCTTTTACCCTACCTTAAAGATTTTATTTATCTTCTATTTAAATCAAACACAAAGAATCTTCAAGAAAGTTAATAACATTATATCCTAAGCACGACTAACACCATTAAAGCTAAAAGCTTCGAAACTTCTAGAAGCAATACTTCATAGCGCTACAAAGTGGGGCCCTCGGGAGCCGGTCAATTTATGTCACTTATCTAGCGAGCTAACGATGTGATTTCCCAAAGGTTGCGAATACATTGGAGGTTCTGATTGTGCTAATACGTAATGAGTTGCTTTCCATGATTCAATGGACTTTGATATAGCAAAAGCTTCCTTATTGTGTGATGAAAATTTGTTCGATATCTAAATATATATAATTCAAAGGTGACTGACTGACATAGTGATCTTTCAACGCACAGCCCAAACCACTGGACGGATCGGGTTGAAATTTGGCATGCATTTTATTTGCCACCTTTAGTGCCACCCTTCTGCCGTCATAATATGTTTTAATTATTGCCCTGTATAACAATTTATTTCAAGTGCTACATATATGCTAGTGCTAAATATATTTAACATTTTAAAAAAGTAAACACTACAAACCGTCCCTTGTTATTTACGAGATATTAATTAATATTTGACCAGATTGGTTAAACAATGTTTGGATGGACAAAGCACAGCTGAGCGAACAGAAATAATTGGCAATTTGAACTACGTAGCTCGTATGTTTACGCTATCCTCGACCACAAAAGTAAATTAACACACTTCAATTTATAAATCATCTTAAACAATTAAACAGTCTATAAATTTCGTGATTGAATACATTTTAAATAACATATCATCTTAAACATTAAAAGAGTCTATAAATTTCGTGATAAAAGACAAATAATTAATTATTCCTATCAAAAGTAACAAGAGTTAGTAAACGACTAAGACCAATTTAACTATTGCAATATTTTAGTGATAATCTTTCGTGATAAGTTTATAATTTGTAGTCGAATATACATACATGTTTTTAATACAATGACGATTTAATTCATTAAGTGGTAATTTTAACGTCTCCTTTTAAGAAAATACTAAAGCCGGAATACTGAAACTCAACTTAAATTTAAGTACAATTTAAGCTGGGCCTATTTGACAGTTCGTCATACTATTCTGACAAAATTAGGTACGAGTCTTGTGGCGTTCTCATATTTAATTTGCGTATGAGTATTTGAACGTAAGCAACATATTCTTATACCACCGTCCGTATTAATAATGATAAATACGGATTAAAATAACTTTAACGAAACTTAAACTTAACCTTTAAATCTTCGTTTCGCCAAAATAACGTATGATGTATCCGTCAGTGGAGTCTTTGAACATAATCTTTTGTAAAAAAAGGGAAGATCTAACCTTCCTCTGACCCAAAGACCGCTGAAGGTTAGATTTACCATTGGCTATTGAACCTCAATGGTTCAATGTCGAGAAGTTGTATATAAGATGTGTTAAATAAATATCATAAGCGCGATTCAGAACTCAGCGCATTACTAGCGGTCGCTACACATTTTAATTTATCACTAACACTAACTTTACCACAATCGTGTTCAGCAGTTTCTGAAGTAACACCCACACTAACTAACAAGGTTTCGTATAACATTGTTTTGAAACGTTCAAAGCTTTGAACCTTGTAGTTAATATTTTCATTATTCTATTATTCCCATAGTTGCTTATGAATTAGCTGCAAGTTTATTTCAAATTAATTTTAACATAACTAAAAATCACAGATTCATTTACTAAAACATAAATCTAAATAATTTTACTGCGTTCCGAACCGGTGGTAAATGTTTTGTGATACCATGACGATTCAAAAGTGTTACTATATGTAGCCTTATTGAATAAAGATACTTTTGACTTTGACGTTGAAAGATTTAAACATACATAAGGACAGACAGAAGAAAGCTATGTATTTATATATATATTTATACTATGTAGTGATTTCTCAAAAGCTGAATAGCATTCCCTAATGAAGTCTTAACTAACGTTCATACGATCTAGTCAAGATCTTAGCTAGCTTGAAGCGAGAATCTAAGTCGAATGTAATTTCCTATCAAGTTGGGATTAAGCTACGTGATTAACCATTAAGTAGAAATGGGAAGTTAGTGCTTAAGTCAGTTCGGTTAAATTAGATCCTTCTCGTGATCGTTGATCGTTTAGAAATTTAACAAACGAAGTACATTTTTTGTCTCTAATAAAATATACCTACCTACAGATGGCTTTACCCGTTTATTTTACACTAGCTGACCCGTGCCCACTTCGTTGGGCATAATGTTAGCAACCCTTTTTTATAAAACCTATGACACTCAGCAATAATGTGGCTTTCTATTGATGAAAGAATTTTTAAAATCGATTCAATAGATCCCGAGATTACCCCTTACAATTTAACAAACACACAAACTTTACTTCTTTATATATTAGTATAGATTACGGGGACAAAACCTTATCTGTTATCTGACTTAAAACGGGAAATATGATAACCTTTGTAAACACTACATTTCGAAGTATTTAAAGAGATCTTTTTAACTTTATAGGTACTATAAGGATTATAATAGGTATAGACCTATGTTTGTAATATATAAAGAAGTAAAGTTTGTGTATTTGTTAAATTGTAAGGGGTAATCTCGCGATCTACTGAACCGATATTAATTCAATTATGAATTATAAATTCTTTCACCAATAGAAAGCTACATTATTGCTGAGTGTCACAGGCTATATAAAAAAGGATTGTTAACATTATGCCACATGAAGTGGGTGAGGGTCAGCTAGTGTCTATATATTTTGATACCATCGCAAGATACCTACTTCTTTTTACCTTAAATCACCTTCCAATCAGGCGCCTACCATAATCGAAAGAAATATCTATGACATATATGACATATATATAAATAACAATGCTGAGAACTCATTTGTTAAGCCATTTAGGATATAGAGTACCCAATGTTTTAATCCCGGTAAATGTCCATTGAATAATTTTGGTGTTAATCATCCATAAATCTTTATAAAGTTTCGCATTTAAATAAAAGAAGGATATTGAATCCTTATTTTGTCCTTAGTAATAAAGTTTATGACGTCATATCGAGTGATTACGAACCGATTTTGAAAGCATTGTTTATTTAAAAAAAAGCTATACTTAAACAACTTTTAAAAATGGGCAGATATTGTATAGCCTTTATACAATCTACCTTCTCATTTTTAGAAGAAAATGTTTACACTTTTAAGTTGATGTAAAAAAGAGGTAAAATTCCTTTCATAAGGACACAATGTTCAACCCTAACTGAATTTTAAGCCTTTAAAGCTCGCCTCTTTGTAAGCTTAATAGTTCTGTAAAAAAGCTTTTAAAATCTCGAACATAACACCGCGTTTATACATTCATGCTTGTTTGTAACACTGAGGTAAATTGGGTTTAAATAGTATGTTTTATCTATAGATCTAGTATCATCTTGTCATCATACTCTAGCATCGTATCTGTAAAACGAATGGACTAAATTTGATATATTTGTAACCGATAGTTTTCCAATAACAAAGCATTGCCGAATTATGCTGAAGCTAATTGGAACGTGAACTTCGAACTTTAGAGCTTTGAGTGGCTCGATAGTAATTAGCGTTGCTATAATTGAAACATTCAACATTGAGCATTATGCCGCATAATGCGCTTTAGTGCTATAATTGGAAAACTATGATTGTTTGTAAGAAAGACTAACGCGAAATCTTTTGTTACAAATAAAGAACAAAATCGAAACGACCTTAGTAGACAATAATAATTAAATAGCATTGAATTATATTATCAGTAATGAATAACATCAGCGGGAAATTACATTAATTCTATCAACGTTTGGTTAGAGGCAATAATTGTAAGACAAAGGGCGTCCCCCGGGGGCAATATAAATTAATTTCAAACATTTCATTTTAATCCGACTCGCAAATATTTTTCTCAATTTCCTGTTCGTTATTTATTTGCGACGTCAAAATTTAATTTGAATAAAGAATATATTTATTTAAGAAAGCATATATACGATTTGTGATTTTGAAAATATTTTTTTTGCAGTTTCGCCTTTGTTTCTGTTAGCAGTTTAATTTGCTAATTGCATGTTTAAAGTAAAATAATCTATAATTTCAACAAAGTATAACGCAATTTAATCTTTTAATTATTAATAAAAGAAAAAGCGGAAAAACGTTCATCTACGAAATATAATTACATAGTTAGATATTTTTGACAACTAATCAAAGATGGCCGTCGCTACAAAATGGCGAATCATATTTTTATCAGCTTTTTTAATTTTTGGGTAATGTATGTATTGCCTATATACCTTCTATTCTTGTGCATTTCGAAAAAGTCATCGTATCTAGAATTTAGTTCCATTAAAACAGATTAGATCATTAAAGTTTCAGTGCAGTTTTTGAACGTTTTTTTTTTGACAGATGTCGGTGTGCAAAATGGCGACGTGTGTGATCGCGTTGCTAGCGTTGAGCAGCGCGCCGGGTGCCATGTCTTTGGACCTCAATCGACTTTATGGACACCATACCAAACGATCTGGTGAGGTCTTTTTTATTTTTTTACCTGACTATATTGAAGCCAGAAATGTATTGAATTTGACAGTCCATGTATATTTTAATGTTACAGCCGCAGCCTCTTTATTAAAGCGAATTTAACGAATGATAAAGTAAAAGATTTGTTAATATTAATAAAAAATATGCTATTGTAATATTATTGGAAAATAAACTTGATTATAACTCAAAGACATCATTGATTTATCTTAATGTTTTAAGTCAAGTTTAACGTGTGTAAAACCATAGAGAAGAGTTAGTAAATAATTATTATTATCTGTGGTCGGATGCCATTGACAAAGGACATGACATTTGCATGTCAAAGCACAGATAACATATTCGTTAGTTGAACGCCCACAGACTATAACAAATTCTCTGCGTGGGTTTTCCCGCCAATGTATAAAGGTCATGGATTACCTCCCACTTATTCAGGCTCAGTGATTTCAAATCGCTTTATTAACAAACGTGTTTTGTTTAATTAAATGAACTAATTCAATGAACACTTTCACTGGCTCGCTTTTTCTTACCTATGTATTTTTATTATTTCTTTTATTTTAGTATTTTAATGTGATGACATAATATGACTATGAGACGACCTCGGTCCAAAAATAGTCGCTAAGCTTAATGATTCACGAATGACTTACCGGCCTTTTAAACGGGATAGGGCCCCTGCCCTATCCCTATAAGGCATAATAATAATTGATCTGGAATATTTTATTACTGATAAGTCCTGTATTTGTATGTTAACATTTAATATTCTTCTTCTTCTTCGTCGTAACCTCATGGCTAAGGGTCTTAACCACCATGAGCAGCTCTACGGGTCAGGGCTCTCCAGTACCGTCTGTCTTGGTCTAGTTGTAGTGTCTTTTGATTGTCACACTGGAGGTATTTAAGAATGGCATCTATCCAGCGCGTGGGTTTCCTGTTTAATATATTTTTTTACATTTAATATATTTTTTATGATATATAGAAAAATCCGACGTACATTTTAGGTTATTCTTGAATTAACTTATAAATAATAAACCAGACAGATTTTTAACACAATTTCAAGGGACCGAAGTTTCAGTATACGGTTTAATATTCACGAATTTTTTGCTTGCTAGATTTGTATTTGTCCCTAACAGAATAATATTCCAAAAACCCGGTATAAGGTTTTCGTAGATAAAACCATGGGACACAACATTAAGTATTTCGATATTATATAAATAATATAATAATAAAAATTATATAAATAGACAGGTACTAAAAGACTGTTTTAATTGTTCAGATATTCATTTATTAATAAATTTAAATTAATTAATTAATTAATACCTGCTCTTGTCTGTTAAAATATAAGTTAATACTTTTTGACATGCTTTAGTCTGAAACGTATTTCATATTTTCGCTTGAACTTTTAGAAGTTTGAGCGGTGTCTTAAGAGACTAATACGATGCGTCTTTTGATTAAAATTTACGAACGTATCTATGTATGAAACCCATTATCTTTTATCTTTTGTATAAAACTGTTTAATTATTTTTGAAAATTCTTTGACAAGAGAGCTTTGGTAGGTGGTAAATCGATGTCGCTAGACTTAAATTTACGTACAATACAGTAGCATCCTTTAACAAAGATTCGATCTATAAGAATCATCTTGTTTTCACAGGACTATATCTAAGATCATCCCGTCAGACATATGTCTTTCAAAATTAAGAATAACCAGTGAAGAATACTGCTACTTATTGACATCTGTTGAAGGTGATAGCTATTTATTAGGGCAAAATTCGCAATAATAAATTATCATTTAAAAGAAAAAAATCATCACTTCAGAGATATAATATTTTTCTTACTCCTTTTTATTCCCTTATATTAATCCTCTTTCAAATTCCTATATCATAACAAAAATATATTTATTTTTTATAATAAGCATATTATTTCTGAAACATAATACCCTAAGGGTCCTAATCTTATTATAATTAATATTATTCCCATACATTTAAAGCCTAGAACCTTGTATAAACATACGCCCAAAATATTTGCGAAGGCGGGCATATATTTGTATGTAAAATTTATTGGCGGGTCCTAAGCTCACTAAATTGGGATTTTATGTAAAATACGAGTTATTTAAAACAATATTTTCCGATGTCTAGTGGATTTAGTGATTAATATTGACTTTGAAATACAGTCTGTTACACAATTTTCAAACTAACATTTGTTGCTAGTTTTATATATAGCTTAGAGGTCACAAAAGAGAAATAAAAAAGGTCGCTATTTTTGGTATGGTGTCTTTTGGGTCACTTTTATCAAGAATTCAAGCTTCTATTGATACTATCTTGGTATTATAAAAAAACAACACACACGTACACAGACACACCCGCTTATTCCGCGAGGAGATCAACGTTCGTTCAATTCAATAAAATATTTCACCGCACGATTAGTTCGTTCTTTATTAATTTCATGATAGTAAATCGGAGCTTATAATTTTTATTGATTAACAAAGTATCACTGGATTTAAAACATTCCACCAGAACACGTGGGCGCGCGCGCACCCTATCGACCCGAACCGAAAATGGCCGCCTTCCCAGCGCTTGGTGTTATGTCAGTTGTCAAACTCGAAATGTCATGTCCTAATCAACTGAAATTGTTTAGCATAGTCTATGTGCCCACATATTAATAAGTATTAAATCTCACTTTTTTCACTATATCAAAGGACATGCCTTTTTGTCTTAAACATATATAATCAGTATCTATAGATAAACAGGCTTCAGCGCCTAGATTAATGGACGCCTTCCGATGAACTGTCAATAGTTTTCCTTTGAAAATATTTTCCCTGCCATCGCCCAAGGGATTGCGAGAATCCTAATCTTTTATTTCTGTGCAAAAACTTTTATCAATAGTGAAAGCGAAATTGGTTTACGCTATACTTTTCTAGTCATATTACATTGAAATGAGCACTGAGATTTTGTGTTATTATTTGAAAATATCTTTTTAGCTTTTAGGCCGTGTTTTATTTAAAACAATATCTTCTATATTGTTCAATGTCTGTTATTTATTTATTTAATAAAATACGACCGTTTCTTAAATGTAAAATAGCTTTGTAATAACAATAGAATCTTGAATTTTTTTCTCTCAGTTTACGCAAATAAAATATTAACAATCATCTCGTAGAAAAACAATTTCTTCTCAGCATAGCTTTCTAAGAATACAAATTACGAAGAAACTTCTTCCACAATATAATACTAGTATTATGTAACCGTTTCCTTTTTCCGATATTCTTTCTGCCTAATGACCCCTCGTTAGACTTACTTTTGCTAACCTCCAGTTTTCTTAATGAAATGCTCACGAAAGATAAACTAAAGAGTCCCTTCCATTGTCCCAGTTGTCATATTTCGGGAAAACCATCTACTTAATTAAGATATTAAGAATATAAAGGAAATAACTTCATTAGCAATATCCATTCCGTTTTTATGCTTAATTTTTTGCCTCCGAATTTTTTAACCAAAAACGCTGCTGAAGATAATTATTATGCGTTAATATTTTCCTATACAGCGGCTTTTTTATGATTTAGTATAATATTCATTAAAGATTGTTCTTCTTGTTCTTCGAGAGAGAGATATATAACCTCAAATTAAATGACTAATATTAAATGAATAAGAATTTAGATAGGCTAGCTTTCCGCCAAGTTTATTTCACTTCTTATAAATGCAACTAGAAAAAGCATAAACTATTGTGATAAACGAATTATTGAAACATATTCGTAGCATTAAATATATTGAATATATAATAATAAAATAATAAGATTAGGCTTTATAATATATCTAAAAGTATACATAATGTAATATACATGTCGCAGGCGAATTGTATAATCCGCTGTATTACATTACGGCTAGCCGTTTTACAAAACAGGGCCGTTTTGCAAAGCGGCGGTTCAACGTTAAGCCGTATTGTCTTGCGTAGTTTTTGTATCATTATAAATTCTTATATTCTTATTATTTTTGTATTGTTGTCATAGTTTTTGTATCATTATAAAAAGAACTTGATTACTCAGCTTCATTTTTATTAAAGATGAGTAAATAAGTTTTTTTATAATGATAAATAACTAACCTAACCTAACCTAATATATTAAAAAACTAACATATGGCGACGAATACATTAAGGCGGTTTTCTACTTATTTCGCATTCAATACGGCTAATCGTTGAACCGCCGCTTTGCAAAACGGCCCTGTTTTGTAAAACGGCTAGCCGTAATGTAATACAGCGGATTATACAATCCGCCTGCGACATGTCGACAATACTAGCCGGTCCGTGCATGGCACGCGACGGTGCTGGTCGGTAACGGAACGGGCTGGTATGCTCTCATACTATTTAATACAAAGAATATTTTTTGCCTGACACGTTCATAGCACGGTCATACTATGATACTGTGTAGTGGGCAGAGAGCTTTAAAGAGTAAATGTCTTATAGCAGCAACATTACCGGTGTGCTTGTGTGCGTGTCATCGAGTATAAGAGCGTGCTGTTAACACCTACATGTATACAGTTGTGGCTTCACTTGCGGCGGACCGATTAGACAATTAATCAGTCTATGCGGCATACGTCTATGAGCCTTTAACTTATACAATCAGCGTACAATCACATAGAAACAGAAACAAAAAACCCCAAAAAAAACTAAAAATGTAAAACCTTCATTTTTCTCAGTATTAGTTCCTTTAGAATGACTCTCTGTGGGTATTTTTAAAGTATCTGTAAAAAAAAACAAAAAAAAATCTTATTATACTAATATGACATATATAAAGGTATGTATACACAACTGCTTTCTGCGCTAAGGGTCGTGGGTTCGATCCCCACACCGGACACATATATTTCAAATTTACGTTTGTATCTTTCTGGAGTCTGAGTGTTGCTATGTATTGTATGTATGTATTAACAAAAGAAAAGTATGTATATGTAATTTATTCCGTTATCTAGTTGCCATAACACAAGCTTTCGGCTTAGCTTGGAACTAGATGGCGCTGTGTAAAAATGTCCTGAAAATATTTATTATTATTTATTATTATCTTTCTGGAGTCTGAGTGTTGCTATGTATAGAACTAGCTGACCCGTGCCCACTTCGTTGGGCATAATGTTAATTATCCTTTTTTAATGTGGCTTTCTATTAGTGAAAGAATTTTTAAAATCGGTTCAGTGGATCCCGAGATTACCCCTTACAATTTAACAAACACACAAACTTTACTTCTTTATAATATTAGTATGGATGTATGTATTTACAAAAGATAATGTATTGGTTATCTAGTTGCCATAACACAAGGTCTACTTAGCGTGGAACTAGATGTCGCTGTGTATAAGTGTCCTGAAATATTTTTAACTAGCTGTTGCCCGCGACTCCGTCCGCGTGGACTTTCATATAAACTTTAACCCCCATATTTATCATTTTTACGATGTACTCTGCTATTCGGGACGAGGACAAATCCAACAAACCCAAAACCACGAAAATTGGTCTAGCCGATCTCGACTTACGAGTGTGTTTAACAACCCCGTATTTGTTTTATATATATACTATACTATCCTACTACTATTATAAAGGCGAAAGTTTGTAAGTATGGATGTATGGATGTATGGATGTTTGTTACTCTTTCACGTAAAAACTACTGAATGGATTTGAATGAAACTTTACCACAATATAGCTTATACATCAGA
>DWAJ01003462.1:0-14769 GCA_018238005.1 Eurema mandarina
TACAAAAATCTTGTAGGTAACATCTCCACTCATTACCAAATGTGATATAAGTATGTCTAAGCTACTGTTGGAAGAAGTCTTTATAAAAGGTATTTAAAGTAAACTAGCTGTTGCCCGCGACTCCGTCCAACAGAGTTACTTTCGCATTTATAATATTATGAATAATGAATAATATTATGGAAGTATGGATTTCCAACATAGAAATAATTAATTGCATTTAGATTGTGTCCTTTACAAATCAGCAGTACGCCACAGATAAAATAAAATAAAATAAAGAACGATATCAATCCTGTTTCATTATAATATTTTAAAGGAATAAATGACTAATTAAAAAACGCTACATGTGCACGGGTTCTACATATGATCATAAAGTATAGGAGAAAAAAGAAAAAAATAATAAATAAGTGCGTGATATGGCAGAAAACCTTATAAACCTTAGAATTGTGCGCCAGCATCGCGTGCACGCGCGCCAGCTCCGCCTCCAGCGCGCCGCCCGCCGGCGCCTCCTCCAAATTCACGTTATCCAGTTTATGACGAACGCCTGAAAGAAATCGAAATCAATTCATATTATACACAGCATTTTTCAATTACAGAGCATAATGCGACATTTCGATCAATTTCAAATTAATAAAAAAACGTAATGACAGGTAATTTTCTGTAACTGCACATGTAATTGCACACTTGAGGCGTAGTACGTACTTTTGAGAGAACTCAATATTTGAATATAGAAAGATTAAGCATTATGCCGCATAATGCGCTCTAGTGCTATAATTGAAAAACACTGACATTATTTACAGAGATATACGATAAATAGCGACTGACTGACAATCTATGAAAATTTTATAAACTTAAGAATATAATAGATACGAAAGAAAAGAAGACCTTTTTAGTGCAAAAGATATTAATTTTAAGAGTCCGTGCAATCAGATTAGACACTGGATGATGGTATAGGATACTTTTTATCTGACATTACAGCAATAACTAAAGATTTGAAAGACTGTACATATTTTTGAAAGTAATTGAGGTTTGCAGGACTTCGATATTTTATCTGGTTCACTACTGTTTTAATTTTAAAATCCCATTAAAATCAAGCTTAACTCATGGACGTATAAACATGTAATTAATCGATTATATTTACCAGTTAGCAATGAGTCTATAGCGTCTTTATCAGTTTTAAGTCCTTGCAATATGGAAGCTTCGTCAGCGAGCTCCTGTTCCAAAGCCCATAGTTCAGCCACCCGTGCCCTGGCCGCTTCTGTCTCTAATGCTTTACCGGCTGCAGCACTTTCTAACCACCTGAAAAATATAAGATTTTTCTTTTAATATATAAACTTATAAGCAATGTACCACCAATATAAGATTATTGCTTCTATTATGAATTTATAAACTCGTATTTTTAGTCCTAAGACTTACCGCTGCTGTTCCAACGCATGCTCTGCAAGAACCTTCTGTCTAAGTTTTTGATTACGTTCAAGACGTTCAATGGTCGATCCTGGTCTATTGTACAGAGATCCCAACTTCACCATATTGTCCACTAACTGTACCAGTGGTTTACTCTTCGCGTACTGTTGCTCCAGTTCCATCAACTGCATCTTTAAATGTTCGAGACGTTGCAAACTCTCTTCGCGCTCTATGGCCTTCAATGAACTTAAGCAATCCTGAAAATCATTTTAAATAAAATAACTAATCGATCAAAGACATAAAAATAACTGAAGGTGATAAATGGCGATAATCTGTTTGAACAAAAACAAACAAAAAGCATATGCACCTCAATACTACTTATTTGAATACAGCATTGTTCTATTGATCGATGTGTGGCAGCGTGACGTCTCCGCAATTGAATAAGGAGCAAAACTAATTCTTCATGACTTCTCCCCAGAAGTTCACCAGCAGTCGGAACCTCACTAACGTACATGCCCTGTGGCTGCACCTTTTGCTAGTGGAAGCAACAAATACTAATGCAACACAAATAAATAGAAACAAAAAAGCAAAACAAAAAATATTCTAATGCAATGATTCAATAAAATGTTCGTGAATCATACCATATCATCTGTTTCAGTATTTCGTCTTACTCGAGGACTGACAGCGCTTATTGGTTGTTGAGATATTCTCGAAGGTGATCTCGCTGTGGCCCAGGGATCTTCCGATGTAGATAACGTACTCAGCTATAAAAAAGTTGCCAAAACGAATAAATAAATAACGACAAATACCTATAATTCACGGTGTAAACAAAGAAACTTACATTTTGCTGTGACACTGAAAGCTGTTGCGAGCTGTATTGCTCATTCGTTTTATCTTCAACCCATCTCACTCTTGGACTTACAGCCCGAACTGGTATGTTGCCATCTCTGTTACTACGTCCGATTGAAGTGTTGCTTCCCAAATATGGTTTCTTTGATAATGCTTGTTGATTGTTTTGGTTATTGTGTATGTTAGAGTCCATGTTAGTACCTGACATCGACATAGAAGCTGTAAAGGATTATTGTTGTCGATATGAAATTGTACAATTAATTATTTATAATAATGGTATTTAGTCGATAAACACGATAAAGTGTGCAAGTTAACAGTGTATTTACACATTAAGAGATATTTACAATGTTACAAATCATGCTCGCTCGATCTGTACACCTTATCTTGTTTAAATGGAAAGAATTGTAAACACATATAAAATGTTAAGTTAAATTAACGCGAAAGTGACTTTGCTTTGCCTTTAATTGAATAGATATAGACTTACATAATTTACTTTACGGCACCACATAATGTTAGTGAATACCGTCGTTGCTTGCGTTTTCAATTCTGTTGTCCGACCCACATGCAGCTTCATACACGTCCCTACTCACGACCGTACCCCGCACGCGCCCTGATCCACTTTTCATCAATCCACTGGACATTAAATCCCACTGTCGTAATTTTTCCCTATCAATTTCAAACTTTTTTCTATTTTTCTCTTGATTTTTAATTAAATCACTAGGAGTTTCTTTTATTGTCAGTGGCTTTTCTGCTGAATCAATACACAACTGTTCATATACACCCTCGTCACATTGTTCATTATTCTCATCATTCTCATTTGCAAGACTTACATAAACATCGTTTTCATCAAAAACTTTTTCCGCTACGTTCTCCTTATTTCGCAATATTTGTGCTTGTATATCACAGTTGACATAAGTTACGTTTCTGCTAACTTTATTATTTGTAATAGTTTTTTTAACGCGTTTTATGCTATTTAAATGCCGTGAATCAACACTAACATGAATAGCATCAGACATCGCGTCCAAATCATCCATTGATCGAGCGTGACGGTGGGAAACTCTTCTTAAATTATCTCTCCATAGACTATCCTCATCCCAGTGCTTTTCTCCTACACATACATTTTCATATGTGCTTGCTTCAGCTTCAGCGTCATAATAAACAGTGTTTGAGGAATTCTCACTACAATGGGAAGACATGCTCCCCGAAGATACCCTTTCATTTACTAAGCTTCGATTGCTTACATGATCGCCTAATGTAGGTTTCTCAATGTTATTTGTGTTCCGCTTACACATTAGACTAGGTATTAAATTAATTGACTCTGGTATTTTAGATTGTTTATTTCCTGTCGATTCATATATATTTTTCAAGTCAATATCTGTATCTTTTTCTGTAGCAGTCAAAAATTCTACGGAAACACTTCTTGCAGCTGCTAATTCAAAAGAATTATTTGATTCAACTATATTATTTCTACTATGAATAGGATTATGAATATGTGAAATTTCATTTCTCTTATGAAAAGGGCCTCTCCGTCGTTGGTTATTTAACTTCCGATGTATATTAGTGTTTTTTAGGAAATGTGATGTGGGTAAAACGTTTATATGTTCCTGGGACGAAAGGTCAGAATAATAATAGGGCGCGCCATGCTCAGTGGAACTTTCTCTACTATGAAACCCGATTGTAGACGAAGAAGATATATTTTCATCTCTAATATTTGTCTTTTCCGATTCAAAGTCTTTTACCTTATCGACTAAATTATTTTTATTTAAATTCTTTCTTAGCAGTGTTTCACCCTTATGAGATTTTGTATAAAATGAGATGGGGGAATTAGAGACTTCCATTGAACTACAGGAACTTTGCGATCCTATGTATCCAGAAGCATGTTCAGCAATGCTTTTGTATTGGTTTGCCAATCGTTTAGAGTCAGATATTATACTATTTGAGCTATTTCGACGATCTTTATCAACGTTATAGGTTATAGGCGTACTAGACGATCGACTATGCGAGTGGTAAAGTCCTAAGTTAAGATCCTCAGTGTTCATTAGAGATACGCTTGTATTTAAGCCTGGCTGATTGATATGAGCGATTTGTTCTATATTTAAATCACTTGCTTTACTAGATTCTCGTTCATTTAAATTAAATTCATTTAAAATGCTATTATTTAAGCAATTGTCGGAAAGTGGTCTTATTTTATGAAATTGTATTTCATTAAGATTTTCTGAATTATCTAAGTTAGAAACCGATTCTTCGTCAATCAAGCTTGTTATTTCCGATGATATATTTGAAGGTGTTACTTCGAATTTACTACTTACGTCTGAATCTAATGATAAGCAAGATACACCTTTCTCTGCTATACAACTTCTGAATGAATCTGAATCAATATAATCTGAGGAATTTGGTTTCAAATCTAACAAAGACCTATTTAATAAGTTGAGAGTGTCATCATCCTTTTCACTAATTTTATTTCTATCGTTTGTTAAGCTAGCTCGATTGTGTCGTATTTTTTCACCTCTTGTAAGCGTATCATGTATAGACGTACGACTACCATAAATCATTAAAGATGTGGCTTTTCTCTTCATTTTATTCATGTTTTGTTTTTCATTTGTCAACATCTTTAAAATTGAATTGTCCTGAGAAATATCCGATTTGTCAAGTTTGTCTAATACATATCTTGAGAGCGCTTCATCTGACAACTCTTCACAGGGTGGCGACGAACTTGGTGGAGGAGGTAATATTTCACTATCGGAGCTGTTTTGTCTTGCTAAAGCCGTTGCACTACCACTGAGGTAATAAGACGCAGGTCTAAAGTTGTCAGATATACTAAATCGACTAAATGGTGTTTCAAGAGATACGTCCTTTATATACTCATCATCAGCATCAGAGTTTTCTGCCTTATCTCTATATTTATCAGTTTTATTTATTCGTTTAAGTGTAGGATCTTTTGTATCTGCAAAATTTGAAGCTGTGTCATTTATGAAGTTTGACTTGGTATTTAAATGCTCATTTTCTTCTTGTCGGATATTATTTAATTCCATGTATACTGGTTCAATGTGACCATTATTTACACAAACTATTTCATATGTTTGTCCATCATCCTCTTCACCTCCTAAATTCATTTCTACATACGGATTATCTTCGTACATAGGTGGCATAGTTTCATCAAAAACACTTAAATTTTCTAATATCATTTTATGAGCAGGCTCTATGGATGACACTTTTCTAGGACTCATTGGCAAATAATGATCTTCACTTAATGTACGAATGGGAGGAGTTTCAGATTGAGAACTTACACGATCGATATTTTCTTTAATAGGTGTTTGATTTTCACAAATTGCATTATTCTTACTAGTGGAATATTTTTCCTCAGCATCAGATTCTAATAGCACTTCATCTAGATCATTATCTGTATATTCAATCTGGGCCTCTGACTCTGATTCACTGTCATGAGTCTCGTATCCGTCATTATTTTCGAGTAACTGAATATTCTCCTCTTTCTCAGATTCCTCACAAATTTTAGAAAAGGTATCTTCATAAATAGCGTTTTCATCTGTTTCTGTCTCTTGTTTGGGCAAAGCAATTTGTTCTTGACACATAATATTTTCGTACGTATAATCTAAACAAGGAATATTACTAACAACTTCATTTTTGTGCTCGATAATTTGAGATGTACAAGACGCGTGCGGAGATATTGGTAGTGATAACGTAGGACTCGTTATGCCCTCTATGTAAGACCTTCCTGCCTGCATTTCGCTTGAGCTTTGCAGATCATTTCCAGGTGTGTCCTCTGAGGTGCAAAAGCGAAACCAAATATTTAAATGTGATTATTATTAAAAGAAACATGTTCGTTATGTTTGCTACATAATTTTTGTTAGTATTCTTTTCTAGAAAAACCTTTACCATATACTTTTTGTTAGGTAAATAAATAAACTAACGCAAAAGTTTATAACCCACCACCGCTATAGATAAATTTGTTAGTGACACATCCCAGCAGGCAGGAAGGTACCTATCCGCAAAGCGAAGTCACCAAATGGCTAAGTGCGAATTTAATACATTATAATCAATTCAATATAAATAATATTACATTTAAGAGGTTACTAAAATTTATGCACTTTAAACTTATTTAGCACTATTAACATTAACTGAAACAAATAACATCAAACTAGAATACATTTATGTTAGCCAATAAACTATAACTAAAACTAAATGAAAAATAAGAAATGATTTGACTTTATGAATTGCGTTATATTCCTCAGTTTTAGCATGCCTCTATTACACATAACTTATTTACATGCCTTCTGTATTAAATAAAAATGTATACATAGATATCATGCTATAAATGTCTACGTGATCGCAAATCAACTACATTACACACAAATATCAGCTCCAACTAACCTTCATCGTCCGAAGAATAGCTGTTGTATGACGTATTCGTATATGTTTTTGGTTTGTATTGATCTGATCGTAAAGACTGCCGACTCTGATTTAACGATCTCGCTAACGATATGGTTGCTGGAGTACTTTTTCTCGTTAATGGGGATTGTAGCATCCTTTGTTTCCATTCTAGTAATCTTTTCATAGATTCCTCGCGCTGTAATGAAATATGAGAACAATTCTAACAAAAGTTTTTAACAACAGTGAAAAATAAATAAGAAGTCCCTGATTAATTCCGTCAAGATATAAGCTATTAAATAATATTTGTACTATACCTGTTGCACTTTCTTTTCCCCTTCCCGATCTGTAGAAGGCAATCTCGCGCTCGCCGATCTAATAAATCCGTCAGCGTTTTGATCGACCCTACTGGCTTCTTTCAGATAGCTCGTATTCGACCCATCACTCATTACACTTCCACTTCTATTCAAATAATCTTTTTGATTTTCCAATTCTTTCTCTTTTAACATCCAATTAGAATTTAGTCCTTCCAGATCACTATATTTTGAATTATAACTCACGTTGTCGCGATTATGTCTCGCTCCAAATTCTGTTTCATAATTATTATTTGTTGAATGGGCATATGGCGAATTAAGCTGTTTTTCGGCCAGGCCACTAGCGTATTTTGCAAGAGGGATCTGAATGTTTCGCGGACCGACTCCTTGATGCTGCAAATATTGCGCAGACTGACGCATCTTTTCAGCATACTTTTCTTCTGAGTAGTAAGTGTCCGAACTGGGGTCATAGTATGAATTAATGTCCAGACTTGATTTAGGCCTTTGCGGATGTTTTGGCTTGTCAGTCATGTTTCTTGAAGGCATAGTTTTATTGAGAGCTTCATTTTTAGCTTCGTATTCAAGGAAATCCGCACTGTGCGGTCGAGGCATAGGAGGTTGAATTCCACTCGCTTGCATTTTCTTCTTGCGTAGAACTGATGGTCCATTAAATACTTTTTCTTGAGGCTGAAACAAATAGATTTTATTAATATTATGACTCTTTAAAAAATAATGTAGTTTTCAAAATTTTAATACTTACTTGAGTGTTTGATTTAATATTCTGTTTTTGACTTGATACGCTTACGTTATCACGTTGTTGTGACAGGTTAGGCGACTTTGTGGCATTGACATTCAAATATGACGAGTATACATCTTCATAATCTCCCATTTTCCCCTTGTAATTGGACATCGTAGTGGAGCGTCCGTATGCATCAGGTTTTCTTCTTTCTGCGATTCTAACAGTTACTACACTATTGGCGTTACTAGATCTAACAGTATGTAATTCTCCATATACATCCCTTGTCAAAGCATTACGGTCATATACATTAGAATTAGGGCTTGCTTCGGGATAACCTTCCTCGTAATATGTTTTCTTCTGTTCTGAAGTCGTTGCATTATTTTGCGCCTCTTGCGATCTTAACCTTGCATCTTGTTCCGCATAATTTTGTAAGAAAGGATTGGTGTGATGGTTGTAAATATTTTCGGCTGGTTGCTGTTGTTGGACGAGAGACCTTTCAAAAGGTGGCGATTGGGGGTTATATTTGTAGATTGAATGTTCTTGACTTCTGTCCAGTCTCTCTGTATTATTTTGTGGAATCGAATTGGTTGGAACGTCATTAACTTTTTGAGTTTGATAAGGATTTTGATGTGTTGGCGGTGACTGTGGACTACGAGCGTATGATTCTGGACTAATTTTAGTTGCATAGCTGGAGTGATTAGGGTATTGTCCATGATTCGTATTTTGATTATACTGTGACTCAGGCTTCTTTAATAAGTCGTAATTTGGATCGTATCTGCAAAAATAATCATAAATATTAATATATTTTAGTTTTTGGTAATTCTTAATTACTCACTTTACATTACTTACATATCTGAACCGGGTGAATTATACCCATCATTTGAACGACGAGGTTTTGGAGGTGCGTTTGCATAAGTTGGACCAGGTACATCATCATCGTCCTGTAAAAAAGAAAATATAAGAAATATTCTACTAATATTGATAAGATTGCAAATAACAAGACGATTTTATAAAACAGTTGGCCGCCGATTTGTCATGGATAACTATTTGCAGTTATGTTTTAAATCACTAGCTGTCCTTGGTTTACGCTCTGCCGAACTAATTGACATTCACGTACATTGATTTACGTTTATGCACATGATAATACCCACCTCTGGTTTTACAGTTGTTCGTTCATTTGGATTTTGATGATCACTGAAACGAAAAAAAATGAGTACCAGGTTCAACAAATAAACAAGAAAAACATTAATGTGAGAAGCTGATTGCTTACATATAATTCTGCATCAAGGCAGCCATTGTCAATGCCTTAACCCATTTCATCATAGATTCTTGATCCAATGCCGCAAGTACGTAAGTACGCATATTTGCATGCTCTAATTTAAAGGCAAATTTTCGCATTACCTTGTCTTCACTTGTACAAGCGGATACCTTATAAGATGGCAGTAAAACGGATCCTAGCAATTTCTCCTCATCCTGACCTGAGTTAACAAAAAGTAATATTATTACCACATTTTTGTACTTGTACAATTGGTGAATTATTTACATATTTTGTACTAAAAGTTAATCAACTTACTTTTATAGTAAAACAGGCAATATTCCGACAAAACGAACCATCTTTTTCTCCACACTTTGAGACCATCCGAGCCTTGTTTGTATAGCATGCCTGACATAGTAACGGGAGCAGAAGGTATCCTTTGTGCAGTCGGTGAACGTAACGCTTGACCACCGCTGCTTCGTCGACTTTCAGAGGACGGCGATTTAATACTTGGCGTACTCGACTCACTAGATTTCATAGGAGACGTAGGACCAGCATTATTCTTTTGTAACGGCATATTAAAATCAGTTGGCGGTGATCTATGCTTAACTTTATCTTCTTCATGCTGCCGATATCGATCTACTTCTGTAAAACCAGATTCTTGGTGAATATGCCACTGCGCATCCTGGAACTGTTTATTTTGTTGTTCCATCTCTCTATATTCATTATTTTTTGCATATCTATCAACGTCTTTATGAATATCCCCTGAATATTCTTTGAAATCATTTCTACTTCCGTATCTAGATAAATCCCTATAAGAACTGTCAGAATATATGCTGTTTTGTAAATTGGGAGGAGGTTGAACTCCGTGTAGTTGTTGAAGTAGAAGTTGTCTTTCTGCAAATTTTTGCTGTTGTTGCATCTGCGCCTGATTTTGATAATGTAACTGTTGTTGCATTTTCAACTGTTGGATCTCATTATATTGTCTTCTTAATAACTCGGTATTACTCTGAGGTCCTATCCTATTTGAATACGGTAGATATGGTTTTGAACCATATTGGCTAGGTCTATATGTAGGTTGGTGGTTTTGATATATTTGGCTATTTTCTTTCGGTGGGTTGCGTTTTAAGTAGTCTTGATAAACTTCCGCGTTATATCCTTTGGGTATATTTTGCATTATGTCGTGGTTAACATTATGATCTGTGTGTAACTGTTCTGATCTGTCCGTCAACGGTGATTGCTGTTGTTGGTAGTTATAATTATCATTGGCTCCATAATTTCTCGCATATTCGTGGTTATGGCTAGTACCGTACATTTCGTGTCGATTTTCTAAAAGCGGCGAACGCGCAGTCATATTTGCATGATATTGGTTTTGTACGATTTGCTGCTGGTGTATAATTCCATTTGGTTGGTTTTGTATAGGTGGATTAGATGTAATGTGGTTAGACATTTGCTGCTGTGTATATATTTGATCAGGATGGACATGATGAGCCATAATGTGCTGTTGGTTCAGTGGCTGTTGGGTCGCCGGAATATGTTTTTTGTTGTCCATTTGGAATTGTGATTGATGCACCGGTGGGTCAATCCTGAAATTAAAAAGCTTAATTAACAAATATAGTTACGCTCAATTTCATTTCAATGTTTAAATATGTACTTGTATTTTAAACACAGTAAGCTAACATAGTTTGTCATAGAACTCATAGTATGATTAATTTCTTAAAACTCTATTAACGGTATCTTAATATGCCGCGAAGAAGCATCATCCTAATGACCGGAAGGTGAGTGGTAACAAATGCTGTCACTCCATCCGTTCCTTACTCTAACATTTCCGCGCCGATAATTACGACTCTGTCTCCACGGAAGCGTTTTAATGACCTTTTCTATTAAGTCTACAAAGATCCATTAATGTACGCATTATGAACTCGTACCTACGTGACAAATTGTATTTACGCGATTATAGAAAGGTTTCTACTATTTATAGTACGGTAATATTGCATTATAATAATCTTCAATTACTATAGAACAATAACATTATTTTCTCATTAAGTTTGTTTTCTATACTTCTATTTGTGTAGGTACCAAATATTGTGCTTTCACATTATTATGTTTCTGCCCATATATACCCTCGCTCATTTAAAAACAATCCTTAGTTGAATCCAGTATTATATAAGTTATAAAGTAAATAGTATACATAACACTGCGTTGAATCTTCAAGATAGAACAAGTATTTTGTTTAGTCTGAGAAAATATTAATATGCACTGTAAGCATTCGTCTAGAGGATGATCTACTTGGATACTTGCCAGACCGAACACTTACACATTTAGACCGCGACATAATATCCGATTGACTCCAATGTCAATCTACGGATTAACCTACATTAATACTTGTACAAAAGGACATGTTTTAGGGCAAGTCGTTTTAGTTGCCTCAAAGGATTTGAAATGTGATATCAATATGCACCAAAAAGTGTCAGTGTATAAACAATAACCAACCACGGGAAACGTTTTTAAAAATGCTTAGAGTCCAAATTAAAACACTAACATTACTAGTATTTAGTTTTAAGTGTACATCTTAATTCACAACTTAAGATGTGACATTCACATTGATATGTTTAATACACTCGTGTATCCTGTATTTAACCTATATAAAGGAGATAGTTTGTCTATATGATTTTAACACTTATTTAATTTAGCTATAGTGAAGCTCACTGTTGAAGAGATAACTCATCAGCCACAGAAAAATAAATAAAATAAGTATATATTTTAAACCGCATCCGTCCAAAGAACGTTCCTTTAATGTAGCTCTTTGAAGATATTTTCAAATTATCTCTTGCTTCCACTACCGACCGTGGTAATTGCTTTTAAATTGATTTAACAATTCATAAAACTAATTATAATATCCATTTTGAATATTGATCTATTTTTGTGTAGTTAATTATTTGGTATCTGACAACTCTACTTTTAGTTCAAACTTGTTGAATGAGGAAATATTAAAAATGATTTTTTTATAACTTAATTTCGTTCAGTATTTTTAATAAATGTGAAAGGAACTAAATTACCTACTTGTTTCAACGTAATAATAACTCTTTTTTTAAATATTCAAAATAATGATATATTTAAGTACTTTTGAAATTTAAAAACATTATTTGGATGTTACGGACGTTTTCGATCTACCCATATATTTTTTTGTTATAGAATTAACGCAATAGTACAAGTATATGTTAGATATATCATTTGCGATATAAAATATGAGCTCACAAGAATGTGTAAATGTAACTAATTCTAAACTATGCAAACGGAGAATTCTTAGAAGCCACAGATACCACAAGAACGAGGTGTGACCATATAGAGTAATCTATACTAATATTATTAAGAAGTAAAGTTTGTGTGTTTGTTAAAATGTAAGGGGTAATCTCGGGATCTACTGAACCGATTTTAAAAATTCTTTCACCAATATAAAGCCACATTTTTACTAAGTGTCATACGCTATATAAAACACGGATTGTTAACATTATGCCCAACAAAGTGGGCACGGGTCCGCTAGTTTCTAAATAAACTGTTTGCGGATTTACCTAGTACTAATAGTTACACTAATTTTATTGCGTTTTGGTATATCCTAGAATCAAAACAAACATTTATAATATACCTCATACCTATGCACTCGACACAACTGCACTATACAGCCTTGCACGTCACAACAAAACAACTTGTTTTTGCAAAGCCTTGAATTAAATGCATTTATTTTATTCTTTTAAAACTGTACTTAGGGCAATGCGAATCTCGCTAGCTAACTGTACCTGTCCCTGTTGTCTATGCCTATATTTGCTTATGAAACTTGTTATAAAAACATACATACTATCACATTCATTTGTATAAGCTGTTAAACGCGTTCAAAAACCAGTTCTTAAAGCTTGGGAACCGATAGATGAGATGGATCTCAACTAAAAGCGGTTTTTATAAGGACATGATGTAGTATCGATACCTGTGGATCCTAAGTGCGTTTTTGTTAAACCTATACTTTTATGGCGGGAGGCTAATGTATTTTAATTTTATATGGATATAGCATGCGATACATATTGAGACTTATGATGAACACGGATGTTACATGAGAAATGACTAACTGTACTTACGAATACCTATCAAATATGGTTAAACATTTGACCATAATATAAATGCTTACATAAAAATGTAAGAAAAACATTAAACTTTTCATTCACCTAACGCTAGAATCTGCCAATGTCTGTAAGTACTAAATTTTTCAGTGAGTACTATTTCTATTCCAACCATAATACTCATCTCATTGATTTTTCTCAAGCTTTTCAGTAGGCCTCTAGAGACAAAATAAGAGGTCGAAAGTCGTCCGGCCGCGCATTCCTGGCCGAGGTGAACAACCGACACGCTCGCGTCGTCCTTGATATGCTCCTTTCTACTCGCAGATCTCAGATGCAACTTAATGGGCGAAGTGCATCTTAATGACAACCTTTAGGAAACTATTGACGTGTGTAGTGCGTAAATAATACGCGCAAATGAACGTTTCTAAAGGATTACGAGTACAAGTATTGTGTAATGTTGTGAGAGATTTAAGGATGTCACGATTAATGAAGTTTGAGTTTTCAAACCAACAGTTGTATACCCAGTAATATTTCGTATAAATTATTACATTGGGTACGGAATTAAGTACGAAAATTGACTTCATGAGATTTGGTCATGTCATCATTTTCCGTAATAAGTATACATAATAATACATTTAATATTAAAAAAACTTAAATAGCTAAATATAAACTTTACACCTGTTAGAACCTTATAAATATTTATATGAAGATAACAGCGATATTGTAACAGCAGACATAATCAAGGAACTAAAAACTCATGACGTCATTAGCAAGTTTAAAAAGGGGGAAAACGAGGTCATTTGTTTACAAGGTTTAGTCTGTACATATTTAATTTTCTGGTACATAATTTATTACTTTTCCAAGAATAGACTGAATTGTGTGCCCAAGCTTTTTATAAGAATACCTGCAGACATTATATTTCATGACATTAGAGAAAAGTATAAGATATTGATTTTTACTCAATTATTACGTTTACGACAAGATTTCTAGCCGGAATTGGGTAAAATAAATAAACTTATTTATATATTTCTTTTTAATGTATCTCCTGTGCCAAATTTCTGTTCAAGTGTATATAATAGTGTTTAATAAATAAATAAACCTTTATACTTTATACTAATAGTTCTGAAGAAGTACTCTTAGCGGGGGTTTTCGGTGGCCATGTTCGATTTATTATTTACTTAGTTCTATTGCTATAATATCAATTTATTGAGTAATATCAAGTGATTTAATTTTTAAGTTTATATATTTTAATAAGATATTATTATTTAAACAAGTATAAAAGCAACTTAGCATAAATAAAAACTGCTATAATTATTCTGACTGTAACAAACTGTCTGTTGACCATCTTAATTTTCGATCTAAGTTTTTAATGCACCTTAAGTTTCATTGTATCATTCTACTTTTCTTATCGTTGCACGTGTGATAAGAGAACAGTAACGGTATTTTTATGTGTCAAGCTTATAATTTACAAACATATTGTTTCATTCATATTATGATCAAAAATAATGCTATGAGTAAAGTTTAGTCCAAAAACTGTAAGATAACTGTCGAAGTATGAAAGTGCAGTAGTTTTTACAAGCTTTTACTTAACTTGCAATGTATGTATGTATGTATGTATGTATGTATGTATGTATGTTTGTGTGTTCGGGTGGAATTTTATAACTCAATTTTAAGGCACTTGCCCTCAACCGATTGAGCTGAAATTTTGCATGC